>LZPO01027427.1:412658-434032 GCA_001675575.1 Neotoma lepida | reverse complement strand
GGTACTATTTTTGTATATTTTTGTATCTTTCAAGACACAAATGGGGCACATAAATGCCTTCGAGTATAAACATGTTTTTAATTCTCCATGCTCCAGTTCTCCATTTGAATGGAAAAGACCGACTTGACCCAAATTGCTTCATTTAAATATTACCCACATCACAATTTATTTGGCAAAGAGGATATTTCACATGTAAAAACCAAGTCAACCTCTAGTCTACATTTGTAAACAAACCCCCAGGTACAAGATAAATTAGAACTGAGGCTCTTTGGAAACTATACTTGCCACATGTTGGATACTTATCTGGATCCTGTATTTTAGAGTATCAGCACGTGAGTTTTACATGAGTGCCAGGACTTAAAGGAAGACTTTCCTATCTGTGCTAATACAGAGCTAAGACAGATAAACCCCAACCATTAGAGACCATAGTTGTGGATAACTTTGAACTTCTGACCCTTCCACTTTAACCTTCCAAGTGCTGAAATTAAAAGTTTGTGCCACCATATACAGTTCACCNATCCATTTTAACTTTAACCAGAACTACAAGACAATAAAACTGACCAAGAAGTTTCATTTCCACCTACTCTCGCCCTACAGGCAATCCAATCCTATTTAACAATAAAAAGAAGAGAAATAAGTTTAAGATGTTCTACCTATTCAAATAGGAGCACTTGAACAAAGGAAAATTTGCTACAAACTTACTACATACTCATCTCTGTGAAGAATGAACTTTGTGTCCACCAGGACCCCAATTTTATTAGAGAAGTCAAGAACACAGGAAACTAAAGAATAATGGTTGGCTCTGTCTCCTCCTGTGTGGCTCCTGGCTAGGCCAATCCTGATTCATTATTTATTGGCAGGACTTTGGAAATCAGTATTCTCAAACTCGGGTGCACACTGGCATTGCCTAGGTAGTTACAAAAAAATTTAAAAGCTGGGTCCCTCCACACCAATGTGATTTGATTCTGTGCAGCTTGTACACTTGCATTTTTAAAGGCTCTTCAAGTGACCCTAAAGTGCACAAGGTTTGAACACCACTGTTCTAAACCAGCCTCTACTACCCAAGCATGGAAAAAGTGCTGCTGGCTAAAGCCTCTGAGACGTCTCCCTGCAAGCACAGATGAAAAGTCCTCACCATTTTTTTCCAGCACCTCAACTTCCTAGACCTCCCACCTACATACTCCACAGCTCCCCTGCCAATGTTCCAGCCCCAACTCACCATGCACTTTTGATACAGGCTTTTCCCCAAGTGAAAGGTTCTTCAAACTCACCGACACTAATCCTGGGTATTAATTATCAAACTCCAAATCCACTTCCAAGAACCTATTTAAGAGTATCTGCTTTGTAAAAACCTTAACTAACTCCAGGTTAAGCCCACATTGTTCTAACCAAACCTTGAACATAGCACTACTTTTAGTATAGTGCTTGCAACAGCTTACCTTTCTGCTTCCTCTAACATACTATGCACCCCACAAGTACAGAAAGACCATGTGCATTTATCTTCAAATCCTCAGGGCTCAGAAATGGATGAAAATGAAAAATATTCAATAATTGTTTACTAAATAAATGAGTAACAATATGAAAAAAGACAGGCAGTTCAATGGAAATTCCAAATTGGTTAACTAGGCAAAATGCTTCCCCTGCTTGATGAAGGAGGCTGCTTTTCAGGTAGATACAGAAATGGAAATAGAGAAAGGAAACACGGAAATTTTTTTCAAGTCTCAAAAGAAGGAAAATACTAGAGGGGCTGAAAAAGAAAGGGACAGAGAACTCCAAGTGTGGGAAACTCTGACTATGCCTTGACCTAGAAAAAGGCTGCTCAAGGATGCTGTGGGTCTCTCCAAGGTTTAAGAAAGAATTTTCAGAAATTCATTATGCTTTTTTAGTCGAATAAATCTATTCTGCCTCATTACCATGTTTCATTTTACAGTTCTGTATGTTCAGNTATCACTAGGACACAGGCTTTTGAAGAGCAGAAGCGCTGCTTTGTCTACTGCTGTACTCCAGGTCTGCACACCAGGCATTCAGATATTCAGCATACATTTACTGAATGGGTGATGGATACATTTACTGCAGTATTAGGCCCTCTATTCCTAATCTTCCTTCTGTGGCAGACAAGCAAGGACTAGAAACATCAAGATTAATGGAAGAAACAACACAGTGGGCAGAAAAAGACTAGAAACCCTTCTCCACCTGGGCCACACACAACAAAAGGAGCATGATCACGAAAAGCCCATGATAATGGATGATGAGGCTTGGGGCCAAGTTTTTTGTTGTAAACATGCTTTTCTCTCAGCTCACTAGCCCACTCCTGTTCTCAGGAGTGTTTCCATTCTGTTTTTTTTGTTTGTTTTTTGTCTTTGTTTTTTTTGGTTTTTTGAAAAAGGTTTCTCTTATGTAGCCCTGGCTGTCCTGGAACTCGCTCCGTAAACCAGGCTGGCCTTGAACTCACAGAGATCCTCCTACTTTGCCTGCTCAGTGCTGAAATTAAAGGCGTGTGCCATCACCACCCGGTGTGTCCCCATTCTTAATACACTGTCTGTATTTATACCCCTAACCCTATGTCCCTAGTCCAGTTCAGAACAGGTCTTGAGAAACTTCAGCAGGTGCCCTAAGACTCAGATCTATACTTGTAATACTTCTACCTCCCTACCAGTCTCCATACACCCAATCCCGCCTGCCCAACCAGTCCCACTCAATGTCCTCACATACCTTCTCCGGTTTTTTTTTTGTTTGTTTGAGCTCCCACAGCCCCTGTCTTATACTTTCCACAAGCTATACTTTAACAGAACAATTATCTATATACGGGTGTTTATGAATATCTTGTATCTTCTTTACCCTAAGAATCCTTGAGAACAAGTTCTAGGATCCTCCCACCCAGCATAAAAGGACTTGCAGAGTATCACCAGAAATTCCTGCTGGAAAGAAAAAAGAGAGAAATTAAATAAAAAGTAATATTAAACCTTTAACTAGAAAGCTTACCAATGATTTCCCCCTGAATCTCTATAATACCCAACACATACCATGATTGCAATGCCAGGCACTGCTCTCAGGCTCTTCACATAAATTAACTGACATAATCTTCAAGCCCACCATAGTACATAGTTACTACTTCCACTTTAGATGGAAAAACTGAAGCAAAGGTTCACAAACAGGAAGTAAGGAGCATAGCTTCAAATCCAAGGTTATGGCTATAGACGCCATACCTTTAACCACCATTCAGTACAGTCTTTCTGATTATGGAAGCAGCTATCCTATTCATAAAGTCCATCAAGGTCTTCTGAAACTCCCAAACTACTACAGATTGAAGGATACAGAATTATGGCAAGAGGCTATCTTTATCATGAAAGGCAAAGTTTCAAAAGGCAGCAAAAAAGGGTAACAAATAACAAAAAGAAAGGAGTGGAAGGTTTTGCAGCACAACACTGAATCTAGTAACAGGTAACCCTGGACTTAACTTTAGTCAAGGCATGGCTCACATTCCAAATGTCACAGTGGACACCAAGACCTTAGACACCAAGAAGGGTAGCACACTGCAGTTCCTAAAAATGGATGGCTTGAAAGTGAAATCATTCANTGGGTGCCCAGGTTTCTACATGAGAAGACTAAGTAAAAACCTACAAAAATAGCACCTCCCAGTCTCAGTGNTAACGTCTTCAACATTTTATTTTAAAGAGTATTTTTAACCACTTACCCCAGTCAAGATGGCTATCATCAAGAAATCTGACAAATGCTGGAGAGGGTATAAAGAAGAGGAATCTTTATTCACTGTTGGTGGGAGTGCAAATTAATACAGCCAGTATGGAAATCAGCAGTTTCTCAAACAATTAAAAATAGAACTACAATATGATCCAGCTACACCACTCCTAAACATATACCCACTCCATAACTTAACAGAGAGACATTTGTATATCCATGTTTATTGTTGCTGTGTTCACAACAGCAAGGAAATGGAACCAGCCTAGATGTCTATCAACAGATGAATGTATAATGAAAATATGGTACATATATACAATAGACTACTCATCTGTAAAGAAAAATAAAATCATGAAACTTGCAGGAAAATTGGTAGATCTGGAAAGTATAATATTTAGTGAAGCAACCTGAATTAAGAAAAACAAAAATGCATGCTGCTGTGGGATATCTTTCTGTATGCTGTGAATATATGCTGTTCCCACTGGTTAGTAAATAAAGCTGTTTTGACCTATGGCAAGAAAGCTTACAGCCAGGCAGAAAATCCAAGCAGAGATACAAAGAAAAGAAGGGCGGGGTGAGGGAGATGCCAGCCTCCACCCAAGGAGCAGCAAGATGCCAGCAGATCAGTAATGCTACGGCCACACAGCAACTTATAGATTAATGAAAATGGGTTAAGTTATAAGAGCTAACTAGCAAGAAGCTTGAGCCATAGGCCATCCAGTTCGTAATTAATATAAGCCTCTGAATGATTATTTTAAGTGGCTGCAGGACCGCAGGGTCAGGCAGGACTGGAGAAACATGGGGCCAGATGAAACTTCCAGCGACAGCATACTGTCTCTCATATGTAGATCCTAGCCTATAATGTGTACACACACACACACACACATACACAAACAGGTGTACACATAGATAAAGTCTAGAAGAATCTAAGGAGACCAAGAGGGAATACTATTAGGTGGTAAGGAAAGGCAGGGGCAAAAGGACACATGGTACATGAAAGAGGAGAATAACTGGGGTGGTATCTCTCAGTGCAAGTGGCAAGATGAAGAAAGGAGAATAACACTTGTTTAAAAATCAGAATGGTATCCAATACATATGCGAATTAAAATTTTTAAATGTAAATATTATGTAGTTTACAGATTTATTCATTTCAAAGCACTCCTTTCTCCCACATTCTTTTTTTTAATCAATTTATTTTATGAGTATGGGTGTTTAGCCTGCATTTATGTCTGTGCACCAAATGCACTGGTGCCAACACAGGCCAGAAAATGGTGTCAGATCTCCTGGGTCTGGAGTTACAGATAATTGTGAGCCACATGGAAGCTGAGATTAGAACCTAGGTCTTCAAGAAGAGCAGCAAGTGTTCTTAACTGCTAAACCATCTCTCTAGCTCCAATTCCCCCATTGTTTCTTTTTTTTTAAATTTCCTATGTGAGTTTTCAGACCCTAACCTGTGGAGATTAAGGAGGTAGTCCTATACTGTAAAAAGGGAATTAAGAACCACCACAGACCAGTTCTACAGACTCACAAAATCCTAACACAACTAGAACCCCATTTCATTATTCATAAGATGATGAGGTTAGACCACATGTCCTCAGAAGTACATTCTAATTCTTCCACACGCTGAAAACCAAGAAAGCGCTTTCTTTACTTTTTGCGAAATCTAGTTATAATGCCAATGTTTGTAATATCCAATCCTCTTAAATCACAAGCTAGAAATAACTGCTATAACCACACTAATGATGGCAGCAACAAAGCTCAGTTCAAAAGGCAACACACAGCCATGAATATCCAGGGAAGAACCCTGCTGGCATGAAACTCTGCAAATAGATACAGAGTAGGTATGAGTGGAGAGTAGGTATTATGGGTAAATCAGAAGACTAATATTTGTGTACAGCTTATGTAATCAGTCAGTAGCACCATCTTAACATAGGAACATACTTGAAGCAAGGAAAATTGCAAATGTTTGAAGCATGGGACCTTTCAGACTACTAGATTTCAATTCTATCAATGGGCTCTCCAATTCTTCAAGACCTCATAGTGGGCTAGGGACATAGCTCAGTTGGTAGAGTGCTTGCCTAACCTGCAAGAAAGCCTTGGGTTCAATCCCCAGCACTGCACAAAACCAAGCATGTTGCATACACCTGTAATTTCAGCACTCAGAAGGTGGAAGAAAGAGGGGTTCAAAGTTCAAGGTCATACTCTGCCAACTGGGCAAGTTTGAGGCTAATATGGGATCTCAGAGACCATGCCAGAAGGTGNAGAGGAGAGGGAGAGAAAGGGAGAGAATTCCAATACATGCACAGATACATAGGATTTTAATCCTTTTGGAAGAAAAGTTACACAAAAGCCAGCCAGACATAGTGGCACACACTTGATATAGATCAGAGAGAGAATGGCAGGGATATACAAGGAGACTGTCTTATTTTAAAAGTACAAATAAACAAAAAGAAACTGAAGCAGCATATTTCAAAATGACAAGTCCCCAAAGCAGTACTATTCAGGTACTCATTGTTGGTTAAACAGAAAACATATCATAACCCAATGGGCCCTGAGAGTATAAGACCTGCCACCCAAAAGAATTAACACATGGGAAAAGTGACTGGATATAGCATTAACCAGTGCCATAACCACAACAGACAGTGCTGTGTTATAGTGCTCTCTATGCTCTCCATGCTCTTTAAGGATCCTTCTGACTAGCATTCTGGGCCTGAAAACCACACGGGACAAGACCTTGCTGTCTCTTTCTGTAAGAATCATTACCCAAATGACCAAGAATTTCCCACTTGTGAACTAAAATTTAGAAAATATGTTTAATAAAGCTGTTGTTTAATTAGACCCATTTATTATGACTAGACAGTATTTTAAAAAGATGATTTGACATGTAGATCTTCACAGTCAAATTTGACTTCTATACAATCAAACTTCTATCCTCTTGCCAATCACAAAATAATTTGCAATTCTGCTGGGGATACTAATCAATATACTAAAATCAATGTTATCCTTGGGTTTCCAAAGTTTAAATTTTAAAGTAGAAGCACATGTGGCAAGGAGAAGTATATATATTCCTGAATGTGGAAAAGAAAATTCTTTTACCAAATTACTTTTTAAAACATGCTGCAAAGGGGACAGAGAAAAACAATCTTTCAAAGGAGACTCGGGAATATGATAAAAAAATGGTTTCCTTTACAAACTGCAAAACCATCCTTGTCCTTAGCTTATAAATATACCAGAGATAGAAACCCTGTGACCTAGGCAGATGGAGACCACCATCACCAGCCTATTTTTACTGATAATTGGAGAACTACAGTACTACATTTAAAATGCTGCTTGCCTTAATAAGAAAACACGTCAGAAGCCATGCTGAAGGAGTGAATACATAGTAATCACAGACAGAAAAGTTAAGAGGCCTTGCTGGCAAATCTACTAGCTACCTTGCTGTTTCTCAAGCTTCATGAAACACATCCAAGCTTATTTCTGATNNTATTTTCTGAACTTTCAAATCAACTTTCACATAAAAATAGAAAATATAAATGGGAAAATGTCAACTTTAATTATATAACTTGCTCACCCTCATTAAGGATAGTCTTATCTCTTATTTGCCTTTCCAGCAAAAAGTAAAATGCATGTACTTCTGCTACAATGGGGGAGGGGGGGTGTCTAGAGACGAAGGGTCTAAAGCTGTGCTATTCTGTATCAGTGGCATTAGCCACTTAAAATTTCAATTAATATTAAATAAAATTTCCAGGTGATGGTGACACACGCCTTTAATCCCTGCACTCAAGAGGCAGAGGCAAGCAGATCTCAGTGAGTTCAAGGCCAGCCTGGTCTACAGAGCAAGTTCCAGGACAGCCAGGACTGTTACACAGAGAACCCCTATCTCAAAAAACCCAAATAAATAAATAATGAAATTTAAAACTCTCTTCAGCCACATATCAGGAATTTAAAAGTACACATGGCTAATAATTCATGTGGTATTTCCATCATAGCACAAAGTTCTACTAAGCAGTGCTGTTTTGGAATAATTTCTCAAATGTCAATCTTCATAGAAATCTTCAATAAACTCCTGGTTCTCCAATACCTACTTCACTAGTCTGACATTTCTAACAAGCTTCACAGCAGTGCTGAAGTAGCTCAACACTGGCACAAGTGCTCTCTACCAGTAAAGGGCTAGTTTTCATTTTTGTCCTTTCTCAATCAGCCATAGGCTAATACTTCTATAAAATATCAAAAAAAATGGTTTGGGGGGAATCATATCAAGCAGAACAATATAAATTAAGAGGTAAAATATATTTTCTAAGGAACTACATAAAAGTATCTACATGATTATTACAAGTACTGTACACAACTCAACAGAAAGACAGAACAGTTCAGACCTGCACAAATCTAGGACCTATTTTAAGTAGTCAGATCTATAAAACTCATTTTATATTTTTACAATCATCTTTCTGAAGTTTGCCATTAATTTTTCATAACCTCTATAAGTTTCTCAATGTAGTTTTACAATTCAAGGCAAAACAGTTAATTTCATTAAGTAGAACACCCTTAATCCTTAACATAGTATCTTACCAAATTTGCTTTAAAAGGCAATCTAGTGATGGCAGAGTCACGATGTGGACTGTCCCCATGGACCACTGTGTAGAAAAGTTGAACCCCCAATTGTGGCATTGCTTTGGGAGGATGAGGCACCTTTAGGGAGTGGAAACTAGCTGGAGGTGGCAGGCAACTGTCTTGTGGGCCTACTGGGTTCTGCAGAAAGATGTCTCTCTGTTCCCTGACTAACACCAACATAAATTACCCCTCACACGCCTGCTGACACAACCACAACCTGGCTGCCAAGCTTGCTCAACATGCCTTCCCCTATGTGCTGAGCCAAAATAAGTACCCCCTCCCTTCTTTCTGTCAGGTATTCTGTCACAGTAATGTCAAAGGAACTAATAGATGTCATCATTTATAGTGTAAGCTCATCTTGTCATATGACCATCATGACAATGGCCTAATGCTTTCATGGGAACCTAACAGTTAAATTTGGACTACTAACCCTGCAAGAACTGTTGTGCCAAACTACACAACAAACAATAATAAAGTGTCTGTTAAATTATGTAAATTTTCTTTCAGTAAACAAAACCTATGATCTGGACTTAGCTTACCAGGCATAATCTTTCAAAGGACTTCTGAGAACACTGACTTTATTTTCTTGAACCCAAAACAAACAGCCCAGGCACACTTCTTCACCATGTTCACTCAGAAAGGAACAAGCCCTTATAGCAGTGGTTCTCAATCTTCCTAATGCTGTGACCCTTTAACACAGTTTCTCATGTTGTGGTGACCCCCAAGCATGAAATTATTTTTGTGGCTACCTCATAACTAATTTTGCTACTGTTATGAATCATAAATATCAGTGATTTTCAATGGTCTTAGGAGACCCCTGTGAAAGGGTCCTTCGACCCCAGAGGGGTTGTGACCCACAGATTGAGAACCACTGCCTTATAGGAATCAGTGACCTTTACCAAACCATCTAATCTACATATCAAAAAAATAAATAAACCGATTCTTCTCTTCAACTTGTGTTCCAGTCCAATAAATTGATTCTATAGAAAAAAAAAAGGCTATGAAAATCCCAAGTTCAATGACTTGCCAGAGTTGCTCTTTTGAGTCTTTTACTGCTCTAGACTTGTTTTATCAATTTGTTTTTATTTAAGTAAATCACACAGTAAGACCCAAGAACCTTAAAAATAAGACACTTTTCTACAGTAACAGCTGGTTTTATAGAATCTGATATACATACATGATCAATTAGACACATTTTCAGANAACTCCATCTAATGTTCATAGAAGTTGTAGAACACTACATAGAAGTCTTGAGATATGAAAAAAAGGTATTTTGTTTAATTTTAACAAGAACCTGTTTGGCTTGTTCCTTCCTTAAGCATATGTGAATAAAGACAAGCACCTAAGCTGTTTACTTTGGGTTCAGGAAAAAGAAAATCCTCATATATAGACTGAAGTAATAACAAAATGAATAAGGAATAAAGAAAACAACAGAGAAAGAAAGTGCCATGCACTTTTGCCACAACCATCCTGCTAGCGGCTGTCTTACAACTGCTCCCCCCCACTCCCACAACCTTAGACCCTAGGAAGGGGAACCGGAATGGAACACCTTCCAGAAGAGCACAGGGAGGGAAGAAGTCTAGGGATGATGCCCCCTGGGAATACTGTAGAAGTACTTCCCCAGTCCAACTGATGGAGGCCGAGGTTGCACATGCAAGACAATTATTTTGGAGTGACTTAAATCAATGAGTCTTAATTTAACTTTTGNTATGTGGGTAGAAAAAGAGGGGGATAACATGAGAACCACAAAAGACAACAGATTTCCATACTATTCTTTGGCCTTCAACGACAAACCAATGCCTGATGAAAAAGTTATAATCAAACTAGAAAGACGTTTTCTCCACCTGAAGCCAGTCCTTTCACATAAACAATCTTGGGGTTAAAAAGCACACATTTCCAGCTAAGCATGGTAGTGTGTATCTTTAATCCTAGCACTTGGGAGGCAGAGGCAGATAGATCTCTATGAATCTGAGTCTAGCCTGGTCTACATAGTGAGTTCCGGGCCAGCCACAGATACACAGTGAGACCCTGTCTCAAAAATAAATAAAAATAAAAGGAAAACCAAACAAATACATATATACATTTCCAAAAAAATTTAATTGTCTAATAAAAATTTTACTTATAAAACTAGATAGATGAATATTCCTTATTAAAAAAAACTTAAAGAACACACAAGAAAAGGAAATATCTCTCCTGATTATTTATAAAACTCAAGTATATATTCATCATTTTCCACTTATGTTTGGAAATGCACCCTGAAAAGATTCTAATATTCTACTTCCTAATGCTCCTAAAATTTTCAAATACTGTCTTAAGTTCTAAAGTAATGGATAACAGCACCGTGTAATTCTGCTGAAAGATCGGGGCTTTTTCCTCATTAAAACGCTTTAAATCAGGAGCTTGAGAGATCGCTCAGTGGTTAAGAGTACTTGTAACTCTTGGAGAGTACCTGGATTCAATTCCCAGAGGACCTACAGGTGGCTCAAAACTATCTATAACTCCCGGGTACTCACATGGTACACACTCATACACATAAAAGATTTAAGACATTCATGATTACAGAGGGAAAAAAGGTTCAGAGTTTTAAAAACTTCCAAAAGGAGCTTAAATCATGTCACACATGCCTTAAATACTCTGAAGTTCCCAGGACAGAGTATAAAGGACATAAAGAATACTGAGGACACACAGACTTTACCACAACCTATAGAAACTGACCAACATAGGTACTACAGACAAAGTATTTTTCTCTGGATTGTATCCAAACAATTTAGTTCAGGATGGGAACAGCAATGAGTATTTTAAAATAACTCTATTTTACTATCTTCAGGACTTTTATGGAAGTAGCAGAACTTCTCATGAGGGTATCAACGTCTCCACAACACAAACGAAAGAAAAGAACATTCTGGCATGGAAAAGTGACTGCATTCTCCCTCTGCACATCATGATAACTGCACACCAGACTATTCCTAAACTCCTAAGTGTATTACAAGGAAAGAGGGCAACTGGGCCTTCACTGTTTCCCCCTCACTCTCTTTCAGTGATAAATTCTTGAAACAGAAAGGTAAAACTGGATGCATACTTAGGAAANGTATGTTCGTTAACCTAGCACCACAACAAGAGGGTACACTCAAGCTTCTAAAGCAATCTGTGGAGTTGCTTTGATCTAAAGGATCTGGGTTCAAATTCTGCCTCTATCCTTTCCTAGTTTAACGGCCTTGAACANCTTACTTCATTCTGCTGAGCTTCAGCCCAGCTTCATGAAGTGGCTATAGAGCAAGGGGCCCCAACATCCTACAGCCCCAGCACCCACTAGTACTCAATCAGTGCTGGTTCTCTGTTGCTGGTCTCACAAGCATGCCACATTCCACAGCAATAAATGATTCTTAAGGAGCGGACACCTTAGCCCTAGCTATTACTTTATGTACTTCAGAGTTTGTAGTATTATAATCTGGTACAGAAGAATGAAGGCAACCCTATGAAATCCACTGTAGCTTTTTACTTGAACTAAACCACAGCTTTTATGAGGGATGGAGGTAGAAGAAACTCACTAAATATTTATTAAGAACAAAACTATCGCAGGCTTTCCAATAAGCAATGCAACCACTGGGGAAAGTGGAATAAAGAAAGCAATTTCTTCAGGGGATGTGAATATTGTCACTGTCCTGTACTAAAGGCATTTTTGCAGGGAGACTCTGTGAATCCTATAACCTGTTCAAAGGGCACATGAGACCCACTGGTCCTTACCAACAGATTTCCCATGAAAGTCGGAGAGCACAGGCAATGGCAGAAGGAAGTCTGAGGTTACAAAGCCTCATGGTTTAACACAAGAGAGCATAACCTCAAGCTAGGCTTGGGATTAAGCCATGCTTCCAAGAAAACCAAAAATGTTTTTGAAATTTAAATAAACCAAAGAAATCTCCAAGATATTGTAGCCTCAGGGCATATTGTTTCTGATAAATCTGCAATATCTAGCTGGCAAAATTACAAATTGGATGTAGTTCCTAAAGAGATAAAATCCTGCTACATATTCTCTTTGCTATTTGAGACAACTGTAAGGAAAGTATACCAATAAATGCCAAAAAAACCTCTAGTGGATCTTCCTGAAATGGAAGGCCTAACTCTGGTTCTCTCGTTCCACTTCTAACTGGTTTTTCAACCTCTAGCCTGATGTTATATACTGAGGAGGGCTTCCTACTATGCTACTATAAAAATAATTATAAAGATATTTGCAAGTTGGGGTAAAATCATATCCAGTTTGCAGTACTATAATGAAGAAGCTAAATGGGAAAACAAAAATAAAAACCATGACTCCAGGGAAACTGTAACATCACAGTAACACAAAAGTTAACTTCACTACACCAAGACAGACTACACACACCAGGAACAGCACCTCAAACTACTTAACCATAAGTGGGGATTCCAAAGCAACAAAGTGAGGGGAGGGATGTATACAAGTTAGTAGCTTTCTGTGTGTATTTGTTTATGTGTGCCTGTGCAAATGGAGGCCAAAAGCCAATGTTTCTTCCTCAATCTCACCACCTTATTTTCCGAGACAAAGTCTCTCTGGAGCTTACCAGTTCAGCTAGACTGGCCAGCAAGCTCCACAGGTTACGGGAGCTAGCCACATGCCTAATTTTTTTATGTGGATGCTGGAGATTCAAGCTTAGGTACTAATGCTAGCATCCATTCATCAAGAAAACAGTTTCAACACAGAAAAACTAATAACCCATCTATGAAGGAACTCCAAATTAAGTCATACCACTCCACATTTTCCCAGGCCTTTGTGAAACCACCTGCTCTGGTTGGCATAAACCACGCTACATGACAACTCATGCCTNATCATTTTATCATACACAAATCTGAAATCTTTCTGTTGCCAGAGAACCACAAAGTTCACAAAAACTCTCTCGGAGATTGCCAACCTGATCTTCCAACTTGGCTTCCAGCTGAACTACTGTGCCACGCACAGCCAATCGGACAGACCCACTCACCCCATCACAGTAAGTTGAGCATTCAGAGCTCTGGAAACAGTGATGTCTGTCCAGACTTTTCCAAAAGCACCATAAGCAGATCCCCATGAAGTATGCCAATATGGGGGCCTACTGGCATGTTTTCTTATATACCATTTGGGAAATAATCAAATCCTAAGCAAAATATTTCAAACACTCTGAAAACTGTCAATATTTAAAATATCTATTTTCTCTGTTCGTGAATCTGTTACAGCAGAAGCGAACAGTTTTTAAGGGGGGGAGAATAAGGCACACACAGCCCTAGAGAAAGATGCTCAGAGATGCCAGGGATTCACTAGAAACCTTGGCCAGATTACTAATGGTCTATAAAGCCTAATTTGGAGAACACGGGCCTACGAGCTCAAAATTGAATTATACTGCCTTATTAGATCCCACACTCGTGAAACCACAGTCATATTAGTCATAACTGAAACTAGGAATACTCTATGTACACAAATATAAAGTGCTTGCTTATGCATTTTTAATTGGATCAAATAAAACTGAAGCTGCAAACAAACTCACATTTCAATTATCTCTCACTAGTGAGGGGATTTCCTAATAACTTCGTTTTAAAACCCAAGGAGCTACCAACCCCTCTGCACATCTGACAGGCATGGTCCCTAGAAATTTTAGGAAGGACATTCTCCGTTACTTCTCAACAGAGAAGAAAAATAAATACCCGGAGGGGACTGATGCTTTATTTTCTTTTTCTCCCCCCCCACTTTTCTTTGCAAGCTCTAACATGCAATCTAATAACGCACCAAACTTGGCAGCGGGGTGGCTTGGTGGCTTGGAGTCTTCAGGGCTCCAATTTTCGGGGCGAGTGCGCGCTAATGCGTGAGGAGCCGGAGGGAGGGGCGCGCGACCTGGGGACGCGCCGGGGCCCCCGCCCCCTCCCGGAGCAGCAGCCTGGCACCGGCCCACCCTCCTTCACCCCTGCAAACAGACGCAGAACGCAGAACGGAGCAACTTCTCCGTGGGGGCGGCCGCGGCTGGCGGCCGCGGGGGTGGCCCTCACGCGCCGCGGGCCGCTGGGGTCCCCCGGGAAGCCTTGGCAGGCCCCGCCCCACCGCAAAGGCCCGCGCTCGGGGTCAGAAGCGGGACCCCAAACCTGGGCGCGCGGCCCGCAGTGGCGCTCTCCCAAGGACGGAGGGCGGCCGGAGCGCGCGGCAGCCTGGCAGGGAGGACGCCAAGCCCCTCGCCTCAGGCCTCGGGGCCCTCGGCCTGGCCACACGCCCGCCGGCCGCGCTCGGACCCCTGCCCGGCCGGGCCTCGCGCCGCCGCGGCCCCTCAGCCCGGGTCCATTCATAGGGCAGCCCCATCCCTGCCAGCGGGGCGGAGACAGGGTCCCCGCGGGCAAGACCAGCCCGGCGGGGCCAGGCAGGAAAATAAAAAGTTAAGAGAAGAACTTACCTAAAATGGCTCCTGCAGCAGCCAAAATACAAACAGCTATTATTTGGTGAAGTTTAGCTCAGACACCCTGCAAGGACACCCTAACCCAGCTCAGGCCCGCCTTCCCCGCCGCGCCATTGGGCTTTGCAGGCCCAAAACACAGACTCATTGGTCATCTGGGCTGCCGCTCAGACTGAAGCCCGTTTCAAGCTTGCTTGCAGGAGCGAGTGATGGGCTCGCTCCATTGTGCTCGTATTTGCATGGATGTGATCACGGCGCTGATTGGCCGATGATGGAGCCGCCCCGCCTCCCAGCCTGGCTCTCCCCGCCTTGCAGACAGCGCAGCTCGCGACCCCGCCCCCCGGAACGAAGCGGTCTGGCCGCGGGGGCGGGGCGGGGTTGGGGTCCCGCGGGCGGAGGGGGCGGGGCGGGTTGCTGCACTCCTCAGCTTGCAAGCAGGGCTCGCTCCATTGTGCTCGTATTTGCATGGATGTGATCACGGCGCTGATTGGCCGATGATGGAGCCGCCCCGCCTCCCAGCCTGGCTCTCCCCGCCTTGCAGACAGCGCAGCTCGCGACCCCGCCCCCCGGAACGAAGCGGTCTGGCCGCTGGGGCGGGGCGGGGTTGGGGTCCCGCGGGCGGAGGGGGCGGGGCGGGTTGCTGCACTCCTCAGCTTGCAAGCAGGGGGCGGGGACCCAGGCGCTAGCAAGCGGGCGAGCAGCCAAGGCTCAACTTGCAGGTGGAGGTCTCGCAGGTAGTGGACAAGTGAGCTGGAAAACCCGGGGCTGGCTCTCCTGGGATGGGAGAGGATGTACCGGGGTCCCACGACGGGAGCATCCCGCTGATGCCCAGATCCTGTACACTCAACCGAAGAGAGCAAAGGATCCCAGCGGACAGGAAAAGAAGATGCAGAGAGGCCGTGGGAAGCGAGGAGCCGGATCGTCTGTCTCCAGCTGCTTCTCCTGCAGCTCTGCCTGGCTCCCAAGCACATAAGGAGCTTCTTCCCAGGGCCCTGAACACCCCGGGAGTTTTCCAGCCCTGAGGATCCTGCAGCGCATTGGACATGCTTCAGTAAAATCAGGAGTCGAGCCCGAGTTTATTTTCGGGCCTATCTCCATTACCATCCTTGTAGCATCCTCAAGGACAGGGCCTAGCATATGGCAGAGATTCAACCAATTGTTATCTTCGGTAATTCGTTTTTTAGCAGCTAATTTTTAAGTGCCCACTAAATACCCGACATCGATCTGAGACGTAGGATATAGCGGTCAATAGGACAAAGCCCGTGCTCTCACCGAACAGGCAAAAGAAAGATAATAAATAAAAGAATACAGGGGAAGGTAGTGATGAGTGCTCTAAGAAAACAGGTGGAGAGAGAAAGGAAATCAGACCAGAGATGGGGGAGGAGCAATTAGGGCAGCAGGGATCTGGAGCCTGCCCTGCCTAGCTGAATAGTCCTCATAGCATCCTTCCCACCCTGGGACCCAGTGATCACTTTAACTCTTCACTCTTGCCTGCCTCAGCTGGAGTGTTTCCCCAGTGCATACTCAAAGAAGCGGGGGGTGGGGGGTGGGGAGGGTGGTTGGACTCTGACTTTAGAAGTTTATTTTACCTTAATTAAAGCAGGAATGAGCTAAGTCTGATGACTCCAAGAGCAGTTTGTCAGAAGTGTTTAAGATGAGTATGGTTGGAGTGTGTCAAGGGTAATCACACCGTTAACAGAGCCTTCCTGTACCCCTAGAGAGAATATTTTTAGCTTCCTAGAGATCCCAATTTTCCTGTGTCTTTCATCTGTGGCCTAATCCTCTTCTGAGTCTTACTTCTTGTATTGGCTAGTTTTATGTCAACTTGACACAAGCTAGAGTCATCAGAGGAGGGAGCCTCAGCTGAGAAAATGTCTCCATAAGATCNGGTTGTAGGCAAGCCTGTAGGACATTTTCTTAACTAGTGATTGATGGGTGAGGGCCCAGCCCGTTGTGGGTAGTGCTGGTGGTCCAGGTTCTATAAGAAAGCAGGCTGAGCAAGCCATGGGAAGCAAGCCAGTAAGCAGCACCCCTCCATGGCAACTGCCTCAGCTCCTGCCTCCAGGTTCCTACCCTGTGTGAGTTCCTGCCCTCCCTGCTTTTGGTGATGAACTTTTGGTTATATGAAACTGTGAGGAAATAAAGCCTTTTCTCCTCAAGTTGCTTTTGGTCTGGTGTTTATCACAACAATAATAATCCTAGCTAAGACACTTCTTCATTTCTTGTTTGATCCCAGAGATTCGTCCAGTTTGAAAATGCGAAGGGAGCAGCCCCACATCACATAGCCATCTCACCTGGCACCTTCTTTCACTTGTTTCAAGGATGGCCAAGATGTCTCACAGCCCATGCTTCCTCCTCTTTCATCTTTCCTTAGATATTAAGTACAAGCTCTGTCATAGGTATTGTTTTGTATACAAAGACAGAATATTAAGGCAGACAACATTCCTTTCTCATAGGAACTTGTGGTCTAATTTGGGACAAAGCAGAGAGACATACATCTCAAGGATCTCCAACCCTGCCAAAGTGGTGAGCCAGTATACTGGTAGCTAATTGTCCTCCTTGCTCTGGTCTCTTAAGGGATAGCTTACTTACCTTCTAAGCCAGTTGCCACAACAGCTAAAGGACCAGGAAGCTGGTGGTCAGATTCCTTCAGCCCAAATACCAGAATCAAGGGGTCTGGAGCTCTCCACAGTCCTCGAGGGGCTGACATCTGTGAACTGATCATTCCTGGGATGAGACTGAGAGAAATAAAAATTGGACAGAGGGAACAGCACTTATATGCCAAGGCACAAAGGCAAGAGAGAACCCTGGAAGGACAGGAGCTGGACAGAGAGNAAAGGTAGACTTGATAGTAATTGCCATTCTCAAACTTTGAGGAAAGTTAATAGCATAAGACACAAAGATACAATGTTGGGGGGTAAGACAAGGAATCAATAGGCCTCCATGATGGATTCACAACTGAGTAGAATGTGTAGGAGCAAAGGAAGTGCCTGAGGCTACATTCAGAAGACAAGATATTACAGGCTTAGCCTTGAAAGACTAGGTCTGTAAAACTGAGAAGGGTTAGTGGAATCTGGCTCTTAAGCACTTTCAGAGCAGCTAAGGCCCAGTGAGGCAGCAGTGAGCTACTCTTTGCAGAGTTCTGCCCAGAAGTAGAACTGGTTCTGTACTGCATGGGTGGGGCATGAGTGTAAGGTATAGACAAGAAGCAAATTCCAAAATGACTATTAGTTTGGCCTGCTCTAATTGTGGCTGATGGCTTCAGCTCAGGGATAATTCTCTCAGAAACCATATAACATGAGTCTCAGTATTACCTATGGGGCAGGGAAAGGAAGGAAGTTGACTCACGGCTCATCTTTTGTTGGGCAGGGATAAACAACAGTTATTCATGGCTAGATGCCAAGCAAGCTTCTGTGGTGTCCCCAAACACAGTGTCAACAGGGACCCTAAGAGGAGGGCCATGAGTCAAAGCACTATTAGGATCCAGTTGTGTGAGGTCAAGATGGACCCCACTCAGAGCTGCTTGCCACAGCAGCTGCAAGAAGAGTCAGTTGACACCATGAGGCTACAAAGGCCTAATCAAAGATGAGACCAGAGATAGAAGAATTCTGTACCATATGGTAATGTTCCCATTTCCAGAATGTTCCAGGAGGAAAAATAAAATATTACAACTCAAAAGGGTAGCCTCAGAAAGGCGTCCTGCACTTCTAGAACTTTCTGATAGTAGCTCTACAAGCAGGAGACAGAAGCTATCTGGCTGTATTCTCTCAATCTCCTGCCTCCGCTTACTCTCTGTTTCCTCAGTTACAGCATGAGCTTTCCCATTGTTCTCTAAATCTATGGAAGGAAGAGGAGGCTATTTTCACCAGTCCATTTCATTCTCCTCTCACTGATCAAGTAGGCCCATCTGACTGACCCCTAGAAAAACAAATCTTAGTAGAAATAAGATTTCTGTCATTTCTGGGCATCCCCTAAACACTCCTGTTGCTCTGCCAAGTTCACTCCCTTCCCTCATCTGCTGGTCATAAGCACGATTATCCAGAGGAGAACCAGGAAATGGCAATAATCTGAGCCTGGGTTCCTGACTGACCTCGAAGAGCAGAACCCCGATGTTTATCTGCACTGGATGATTCTGGGAGCAAGAAATAAACTGTGTCAAGTGGCTTAAATATGCAGNTTGATTGTTGCATCCAGTTGCACACCCTGACTAACACAGGACTTGTCTGATGTCATTAAATTCCCTGTCCTTCCAGGACAGAGACTGTGTTTGTAACTCAAACATTAGTATAGCATCTGGCACATAGTAGGCATTGCTCAAAGTATGAATGAATGTGTTGAGCTGATATCTGAGCCTGGTCTGAAAGGCTCAGCAATCAAATAGGAGGCAAGGTAGCAAGGTAGCAAGTGCTCCAGGAAGGATGACTGGCATGTGCAGAGATGGAAANATTTAGGGAAAATATGGTTCAGTCTCAGCGCTGACAAGGTCCATGATGTAAGAGGGAGATGGCCAGAGTGAGGCTAGAGAGAGGGCAAAGACCAGATCATAAAAAGCAATCCTGGTGAGGGGTGGATATGATTAAAAAAATCATATACATGTATGAAATTGTCAAAGAATACATTAAAATACATATTTAAAGGAAAAAAATTAGATCCCCGTAATAAGACACCATGACTAAAAGCAACTTGGGNAGTAAAGGGTTTCTTTCAGCTTATAGTTTATAGTCCATGATGGAGGGAAGTCAGGGTAGAAACTCAAGGCAGGAATCTAGAGGCAGGAACTAAAGCAGTGACCACAAAAAACCACTACTTTNTGGCTTGCTCTTTCTGGCTTGCTCAGGGATGGCATTGCCCGAAGTGGACTGGGCACTTCCACATCAATCATCAATCAAGAAAATGCCCAGGACTGGAGGGATGGCTCATCCATTAAAGGCTAGGTTCACAACCAAAAATATAAGAAAATGACCCACAGGCTTGTCTACAGGTCAATNTAATGGGGTCATTTCCTCACTTGAGGGTCCCTCTTCCTGGATGATCCTGACTTGTGTCAAGTTGAGAAACAAAAAACAAAAAAACAATCAAATGCACTCAAGGTTAACTGCAAAGTAACAAAGTAACAAAGTAGCAAGTAACAAAGGAAGTATTTGAGCCATCATAGCCTCACCTGGGACTGGGCTTTTCCAGGAACCCATTGTTGGAGTGAACCTTGATTAGTGTACCCTGAGATGGGATTGCACAGTGGTAGAACATGAGAATGCTTGAAGTACTGGCCTGACTTGTAAGCATGGAAAAAAAAACACATTCTTAGCAAATGTTCTCAAGAGTTTCACATTCTGCAGAACTTTTGATTTGTATGCATTTAATTTTAGTGGAATACGTGTCCTTATGTCATAGTAAATGGAAATAAACTTTTGAAGCATGAAAAAAGGAAGTTGGAGATTTATCCTATAGGAATCCTTCAAGCATTTCAAATTAAGATGTCCTTTTGTCACACTTATGTTTAAGGGTGATCTAGCTAGCTGTCTAGAAAAAAAGGATTAGAATAAAAGAGCCAAAAATACAATTTTTTGGAAGCAACACTTATCATTTTTCCAAATTACTCATCGTATGAGATGCTCAACCAAGTGCTTTGGGGTGATTATTTTTCAGGAGCTGTGCATATTGTAGCCTTTTTTGGGTGTTCTTGGGAACTACTTATTAGCATACCCCCAAACTCTCAACTGACCTTGCATTATTAAAGTCTGTAAAACTTTCATAGTTCTTAAAATTATTTGACCACAGAACTCTTTTCTCATTTCACACCTACTACAACTGATATTACTTAGGATTAAATTTGGTTACATATAATAAAAATGGCTGCAAAAGGATGCTGGAGAGATGGCTTAGTGGTTAAGAGCACTTAATGTTCTTTCAGAAGACCTGAGTTCAGTTCCCAGCACTCACTTTGAGAAGCTCACAACCACCTGTAACTCCAGCTCCAGGGAAAGCTAATGTTTCTGGCCACTGAGGTACTTGGACTCANANACATAATTAAAAGTGTTTAAAAATAACTCCAAAAATAAAAGAAATAGCTGCAGAGGAATAATAATGTTGGAATTTATTTTCTTCTTGTGTAAGAAGTACAAAAGGAAAACAGTCTGATAGTGGCATCGTACATTCATTGAAAACCAGGCTTCAGTATTTTTGCTTCACCTTTTTTAGCTTTAACTCTTCATGTTCCAGGATGACTATGATGTCCGTGGAAGGAAAAAGGAGATGGTAAAAAATGCAAAGCGTGGGTCTGTCTTCCACAACCTCTCTGAAAATACTGCCCATCACTTTTGTTTGCATCTTGTGGGCTAGAATTTGCTTGCATAGATTTTCCAAGGCACAAAGGAGGCTGGGAAATATGGTATTTTCTGCGTGTCAAGTTAAAAATCAGATCTATCACTAAAGAGCTGATAGACTCAACTAGCAGAACTAGGTCGATGTCCCACAAAGGTAATGTTGCACAGAGTAGACACTTGGATAAAATGTCNAAGTAAGGAGATTGATTTTCTAAAACCGTTTTAGCCACTTTATTGTGGTACAAAATTCAATACTGTATAATTTGCCTACTGAAAAAGTGAACAGTTTTATGATGTTTAGTAAATCTATACAGTCAAGTAA
>LZPO01027427.1:386659-408995 GCA_001675575.1 Neotoma lepida | reverse complement strand
ATGCTTTAGAGCTACTAAATTAGGAGACTTACCTGAGGCTAACCCTGGGCAGGCAATGTGACTCTAGAATCCCTGACAACTTTGCGTAGTCATTACAGTGCCAATTTTGAAGTCTGATAGCAACCATGAAAGATGTCCTTATAGCCCCTAAAGAAATATGAATGGGGACTCAATCTTATGAGGAATCAAACTAAGAATCTCCTGTGTGCATGTCCAAATAATTTCATGCTAGGGTGAACCTGTGCCCATGATAGCTTAATGGCCTTAAACACACAGGAATCTAGCAATCATTTAGCCACATTTCTCAGTGATCATGTCTTGACATGGTCAGTCATATGGCATATGCCCAGTAATTTGTTATTAACCAATTAATAAATACCACAGTCTGAATTATTTACATGTTTGTGTGTGTGTGTGCTCTGTATGTGTGTATACATATGTGTGCATGCAGGTTCTCATGCATTATGTAGTATATGTGTGTGCACATGTGCTGGAGGGTTCATGCATGTGTTTGTATGTGACTGTCAGAGGTTGATGTTGGATGTCTTAGTTAGTCTTTCTCTACATTATTATTATTATTATTATCATCATCATCATCATCATCATCATCATCATGTGAGACCAGATCTTTCACTTGAATCTATTTATATAGACTATCTGGTCAGACTTAGATCCTCTTGGCTCAGTCTCCCCAACTCTGGGATTACTGTGCTCAGCTTTTTCCATGCGTGCTTGGGATCCAATTTCAACTACTTATACTTTACTCAATCTGTAAAGTACTTGCTTTATAGACTGAGCCATACCCCTGTTTTACCTTAAAAAACAAAACAAAACAGGAGCAGTTATCTTTTTTTTTAGCAGTTATCTTTATAATAATGTTATTTCCATTAATTTGAATTCTGATGTGCTCTCCTGAGCAGCAGAGCAGGGGGTGGCATCTTAGTTGAGTCCTGGGACTTTTTGTAACCACAATCCACCTTATCTATGTCCCAGCCTGTGGTGAGACCATTAGCAGTCCTGACAACTGTGAATTACAATTGTCTTGTCCTTGGGAGTTGTGGTTTTATAGTTACTGCCACTGTTTATGCTTTTACATCAGTAGTGCATGCTTTTTTCCTTATTATAGCACCTTGGGGGGAATGTCTGAGGGAGAACAAAACTTGTTAAAAATAAAATTAGCCATATTTATTTTGTTTTTCCTTACATAGTGGCAACTTTTGAGATCTTTAAATGCCACATTTCATTATTCAACTTTTACAAAATGCTTTTATAACCATCAAATCACAAATATTTTTACAGTACCATTTGTCTTCTTGGGGGAAAAAACAACAATAACATAAATTGTGAGGNGGACAGGCTTTATGAAAAACCCTTTTCATGGAATCAGTGGCAGGGAGTCATAGAAAAACTGTTCAGACACACAGCTCTCATCCAAGACATCCCTACACAATTGCTCACATACTGTGGGTTGTTTATTCCTTCAGTTTTTTTCAGGGTATGAGTAGGATCAACTCAAAGTTAACACCATCACTGCTCTGTGAAAGTTAACACCATCACTGCTCTGTGAACTAAGTAAGATCCAGGGAAGGCACATGCAGCCAGTCAGTACAAAGTACTTGCAGGCAAAATGGAGTCGGGAGTGTAAGGAAAGTGGCACCCTGGCCTTGGAGTTCTGACAGGGAAAGAAACACAGCCTAGGTTTGGGACCTGAACCAGAGAAATAAACACTTTATCCCCAAACCCAGAACTAAGGAAACATGCCCTGACTCTGAAACTAGTACCAAAATAACACTCTTGGTCCCTAGAATCACAGTCAGTGAAAGATATGTGCCCTGGCCTTAGAATTAGTGACCAAAAGCCAAAAAAGGCCAGTGAAAGAAACACAGTTTGGCCCTCACATCANGGCCATCTTTGCCCCTAGCCCACAGAACTGACCAATCCCAGGGCAGGGAAAAAACTAGCCAATCCCTGTTGACTCCACCCCCTGGCCATCCTATATAAAGGGCCCCTGCCTAGGCAGTTCGAGCTGTTTTCTCCACCCTGGTAGAGGCAGATACTCTCCTGGACTCCTCCTCCCCAAATAAATCTCTTCCTTAGAAGAGTTTTGGGTGTGAAGACCTTGATTCACCAGATAGAAGATCGTTGTTGTAATGTCCCATAGTGGACTGAGCAAAGAGGAGCTGAACAGAAGATCGTTGCTGCGACAATACCTGACTCTCCCGAGCAGTCAGTAGTGGACTGAGCAAAGGAGAGAGAGCTGAGTAATACTTAGGCCTGAGAAGCAGAGCTCTGCTAAAGAGCCCCCTTAAGTGGGGGCTGAGCAAAGCTCAGCTGTAGCGGCTTTCCAGGAGAGAAGCAGGATTGCTATATATAGGCCTGATTCTCCCCAACTGTCAGGATACCCTTCCCTGCTGAAGCAGTTCCAGGCCTGACTCTCCCAAGCGGTCAGAATAACTTCCCATCCAAGGCTGGGCTGACTCCTTGTAGCCCCAGCCATCGGAGCTGTTCCAAGCAGCTTCAAGGTGTCCGGGACACCTACAGGACAGGGCTGTTCTGCACAGCCTGAGGTGTCCAGGATACCTCGCCCTCCAAGGCTGGGCTGACTCCTTGTAGCCCCAGCCATCAGAGCCCACTGAGTTGCAACTTTGTTGCTTACATTTTGGTGCCGGAACCGGGACCAAGCCACTGAGGTGCAACAAAGTACCTACATTTTAAGAGGTGCAACAAAACACCTACAGGGAGTAGGAACCAGGGTTAGGCACCAGGAATTTCAAGTCATTTGGAGATAGGGTCAGAAAAGAAGACGGTTGAGGACAAACAGCAAAGATACAGATAGACCGACTTGTTTTGGTAAGTCTGTCCATATTGTGGGGTATGCATGTGTGTGTTCATATGTGTGTGCATATGCATATGAGTGTGAATGGATCTTGAAAGATTACAGTTTGATTAATTAAATGGTCAGGGGCAAGGCATACAAAGGTAGCTTGTCTAGTCAGATGGGAGGTTGAATAGATGGATATATTGATACATGAATGACTGGTGGATGAATGGGTTATTGAGCAGATAAATTAGGATCAATGGCTGTTATGGGTGATAAATGAGAACTGGGGAACTGAATGAGGAGTTTAATGAATACATATCCAAGTAGACACTTGGATAAATGTACAAACATGTATATATATATATATATATATAAAATCAAGTGGAAGATCAAAGAGAGAGATTGGTGGATAAACAGCAAGATAGATTAATGAATGAATGGACTGATGATGTGGGAGGCAGAATAATAACCCAAGAATGTTCACGTTTTAATTCCTGGAAATTTTTTTAGATTTAAAAAAATGTGCATGTGTGTAGGTCTGTATGTGGGTTTGTGTATGTGAGTAGAGGTACCCTTGGAAGCCAGAGGCATTTAATGCTTTTGGAGCTGGAGTTAGAGATGGTTGTGAGCTGCCTAACATGGGTCCTCTGTAAGAGTAGTATGTGCTCTTAACTGCTGAGCCATCTTTCTAGCCCCTGGCGTTTTTAAAAAATATTATATTGCTGGGTAAAGGAATTAAAGTTGTTAATAAGCTGTGTTTGAAATGGAGTGATTACTCTGGTTTATATGAGCAGTCCCAAAATAATTATAAGCTACTTTATAAGTGTAAGAGAAAGACAGAAGGTGGCCAGCCAGATGTCTTCGTAGTAAAGGTGCTTGCTACCAAGCCTAACAACCTGAGTTTGATTCCTAAGCCCTACATGGTAGAAGGAGAGAANTGACTCTCAAAAGTTGCCCTTTGACCTTCACACAAGCACTCTNGCCTGCATACTGACATGCATACACACCCATACCCACACCCCACACACACGANGGGGGGAGGAGGTAAAAATTAAAAAAAGATAAGTCCAGGTAGAGATTTGAAGATGTTCTATAACCGGGAGAAAGTTGGCCTTGAAACCAGACATACAGGAAAAGTTACNGACAAATAGGTGGATGAGTGGGCAGAGACTGATATGTAAGCATACAGAGAAATAAAATAGGGGTGGATGTATAGAGATTGATAAATGCATGATTATCTGGAAGATGAGTGGATGGACACATGAACTNTTACAATGCATATTAGGTGGCCATCAATAGATAATTAATGAGTACACACATGAAGAGGTGTTTGATTAGAGATCTGATTGGATAAATGAGTATTTGCATTTGTGTATTATACGTATATATACATGAATAAATGAAACATATTTGATTCTTAAAGGCAGAAATATATTTTTTTAGCTGAAATGTGGACTCACTGGATGTTAGAGAAGTTTCTAATTAGGAGTGGAGTCATCAAATAATCTGAAATGTGTGTAAAGCCTGATCCTGCACCTAAGCCTCAATCCTCCAGAAGGAACTATCAAAACAAAGGACCTTTGCATGTGACNGTTTCTCTATTTCCAATAACANCCATATTAGTCAGGGATCTATAGAGGAACAGAACCAATAGAATTAAATATATATATGCAATATATTATATATATATACTAGATAGATAGATAGATAGATAGATAGATAGATAGATAGATACATGGTGGTTTGAATAAAAATGGTCCCCATGGGCTAATATTTGAATGCTTGGTTCTCAGTTAGTGGAACTATTTGGGAAGGATTAAGTAAGAGGTATGGCCATGTTGGAGGAGATGTGTCACTGAGGTGGGCTTGAGGTTTCAGAAGCCCACACCAGACCAAGTCTCTCTCTCTCTCTCTCTCTCTCTCTCTCTCTCTCTCTCTCTCCTCCTCTCTCTCTCTCTCCCTCCTCTCTCTCTCTGCCTGCTGCCTGCAGGTCGGGATGTAGAGCTCTCAGCTACTGCTCTAGTACTATGCTTGTCTGCTTCCTGTCATGATGATCATGGACCCTCTAAAACTATAAGCAAGCTCCCAATTAAATGCTTTTTTAAAATAATNGTTGCTTTGGTCATGGTGTCTCTTCACAGCCACAGAACAATAACTGAGTATATATGTATATGATTTATTAAATCAGCTTACATTTGAAATAGTAACAACAGTTATATCATTCATACCTGAGAGCCTAAGAATCCAGTAATTTTTCAGTCCACAAGGTGGGGTGCCTCAGCAGACCCAATATGATGCTAAGTCCACTGATTCTTTTTTTTTTTTGGTTTTTCGAGACAGGGTTTCTCTGTGTAGCTTTGCGCCTTTCCTGGAACTCACTCAGTAGCCCAGGCTGGCCTCGAACTCACGAGATCCGCCTGCCTCTGCCTCCCGAGTGCTGGGATTAAAGGCGTGCGCCACCATCGCCCGGCTCACTGATTCTTAATCAGTGGTGAAAAACTGGAAACACTGATTCTGGTATCAGTGAAGGAATCAGCAGCAGTAGCAACAGGATGAATTAAGTCAGAAGCAAAAGGGAAGCCAAACCAGCAGAAGGCAAATGATCTTTCTTTCACCATGTCCTCTTTCTTTTCTTCCTTCCTTCCTTTTTTTCTTTTTCCATTTTTTTTCCCACGACAGAGCTTCTCTGTGTAGCCCTGGCTGTCCTAGAACTCACTCTGTAGACCAGGCTGGCCTCAAACTCTGAGATCCTCCTGCCTCTGCTTCCCAAGTGCTGGGCTTAAAGGCGTGCACCATCACGGCCCAGCTCCATGTTCTTTTTCAATCTGATCTGCTACCAGAAAGGGCCACCCCAACTTAAGGTGGGTCTTTCCACATTGATTGAGACAATCAGGACAGTTTCTCTGCTGAGGCTCCCTGCTCAGGAGATTCTAATTTGTGGCAAGTTGCTGTTAAAACAACCATCACAATGTCCTTCTTGCAAATGGTGAACTGTTCATCCTTCAGTATAGCACAAGNTCTGCTTTCTCAGGGAAGCCTTACTTGATATGCTCTCCTTTATACATTGCTTCAGCAGCACTTATTTAAACTCTAATTCAGATTCATTTGCATGATCACATGACTCAGATCACTGTCTCCCATTAGGCTACGAACTCTGAAGGAACAGTGACAGAAGATTTTTGCATTCCATTTTATCTTTATGACTATGTCATATTTAGTACATAAAATAGTAAGTACCTCACTGAAATTATTAGATATGATCTTAGTTTTAATTAGTTACTCTTTTGATTACTCTTTTACCATTATATACATGTATATAATATTTTTATATACATTTTTACCAACCCCATTACCTTCTCTCAGTCCCTTCCAACTTCTGCTGAACATCTTCTCAGCAAGTTCCTCCACCCCATTTTCATGGCTTTGTTATTGGCTGGCTTTGTTTTCATGTGATTCACTGAGTTTAAGGATTGCTCATGTGAGCATGGATGAAAAGTAAGTTACTGAAGCATGTGCAACTTAACAGTAGCTATACCATTGAAAATGACTCCTCTCCACTCCCAGCAACCATTAACTGCCAACTGGGCATCACAATCTCCTCCCAGTCCATTATGTAATGTTGAATGGTCCCATCTTGTACCAGTCCTATGCAGGTAACTACAGCTGAAATCATGAATGCAGTGCCTAGATCATATCCAGAAGACAGTATTTCATGGTACTATTAATAATGATCTTGATGGGCTAAATCTATCTTTACTGATGGGGGATTTTGACAAAGGCACTGTTCCTACACACGAGAAGAGTCAACCTGAGAGTTCAAGACCTCTTCTCTGCTTTACAGGCGGCAAGAGCCCCCATCTCTGGGACAGGCCAAACATCTCTTTGCCTTCTCTCAGGCCCTCCTCACTCACCTGCTTTTGAACCAGCATGCTCTTTGACTGATAAGCCCCCTTCACCATCGCTCATGCTGATCACCATCAATGCTGGTTTCAGTTGCCTGCTCCTGCCCTGTTCTAGATACAGGCTCAGGAGCCACACCTCTTACAACAGTGTGCACATTTCCTTCTGTCTCTCTAGTCATTCTCCTCTTTCCTCACTGTTGGCTATTTTCACTTTATCTTTCCTATTCTCTGCTAGGCTTCAGTTTGAGTTTTGGAATCAATTCATCTTTTCTGTACCCCCCACACACTAAGAGTCTGAGAGGANGGCATTCAAATCCCAGCACTGAATGAACTAGTCCTTAAGCATGATGTTTAAACTTTCTGAGCCTCAGTTTCCTAATCCATGAATTGCAACAAATCTATGCTCCAGGGCGGATGTGGAGATTAAACAAGATAATCTAAATGACAGGTCTAGTACTGTAGCTGGCAAAAGCAAGTGATAATTACAACCCACCTCCTTCCTTCCCATGTGTTCTCTCTCGTGTTCCTTCTGTGCAGCACAGTGCAGCCTCCCTTTCTATTTCCCATTTTCTGGCCTACATAAAAATAGCAACACATAAAATGAAATTGCACGGTGTATTTTTACATCCTCCAAATAACTCAATTCAATTATAGACTGGTCAATTTTAGGTATTCGAGCATTACCAAAGCATCTAAAGCTGGTAAATAAAGTTCCAAATCTCTGTTCAGAAACTAAAGAACTAAATCAATACTTTGGAAAGAATGGTGAGGGAAGGACATTTTTCTTGAGGCCCCGAACCTTATATGGAATGTGTCAGCAATTGCTAGCACTGCTGGCTGGAAGGCAGTGCACAAGGAACCCTTTATACTTTAAATCTGACACAGCCCCTGAGAACCTAGCGGAAGAATTGAAGGCCATGTTTCCTGGCAAGGGAGATTTGGCAGGAGATCCCTGAATGCACCCGAGAGTGCTCATGTGACTCGTTTGTGCAGGGGATCCAGAAAATCAAGAAGAAATGGAAGAACAAATGGGGAACCACTGACCAACTCATTGTTGCCACTATTAGTGGGAAAACAGTGACTCCCCCTGAGCTAAAAGGTGAGTCAAGACAGGGTCATAAATATTCTTATGAACAAACACAAAGGAACAAGCATGGCCCAGGTTCAAATATACTTTTTATTTTTGTGGGGATCTATCCCTATGTGTATGTAGATGCATTTGTGTGTATGGTCACACAGGTCCACAGGTGTGCACATGGGTGCTAAGGACATAGGACAACCTTGGGTATTTTTCCTCAGGTACTGTCTGCCTTTTTGAAACCAGGTTTAGAACTTGCTGATAGGCTAGAAAGGCTGGCCTGCAAGCCCCAGGGATCTGCATGTCTCTGTCCTCCAGCACTGAAATGACAAGCATGCTGCTGCATCTGGCTTTTAAAAATGGGTTATAAGGGATCAAACTCAGGTCCTCATGCTTGCATGGTACATACATTATCAAATAAGCTAGCTCCCCAGGACCCAGCACTACTTTCTTGATTCTTTAACTTTAGTCAAGTAACTCCACTTCTCTGGGTCTCGACTTTATCTGTACATAATGTGCTAGAATAGTCCTGGGCACCTAGAAAGTATTTAATCACATTGTGAGTTATGATTATGTGATTTCTTGCACTTTCTCCTTGGTACTTTTGTTCATTTTTGTTTTAGAATATTTATTTTATGTGTATGAGTGTTTTGCTTCATGTATGTATGTGCACCTTGTGCATGCCTGGTCCCCATAGAGGTCAGAAAGGGCATCAGATCCCCTAGAATTGGTGTTACAGATGTTTGTGAGCACTTATGTGGGTGGGCACTGAACCCTGGTCCTCTGCCAAAGCAGCAAGTGCTCTTACTGCTGCTGAGTCATCACTCCAGCCCTCATCTCCTCGGTACTTGTCTTAGGTAGGGTTACTATTGCTGTGATGAAACACCATGACCAAAAGCAACTTGGGGAGGACAGGGTTTACTTACTCACAGTTCCATGTAACCGTCCATCAAAAGCAGTGAGGTTAGGAACTCACACAGGGCAGGAACCTGGAGGCAGGAGCTGATGCAGGGACCATCCAGGAGTGCTGCTTCCCGAGTTGCTCATCATGGCTCGCTCAGCCTGCTTTCTTATAGAACCCAGGACCACCAGCCTAGGGGTGCTCCGCCACCCGCCCACAATGGGCTGGGCCTTCCCACATCAATCACTAATTAAGAAGATGCCCTGCAGGCTTGCCTACAGCTGGATCTTATGGAGGCATTTTCTCAATTAAGGTTTGCTCCTCTCTGATAACTCCAGCTTGCGTCAGGTTGACATAAAACTAACCAGGACAGTACTTCTTCCTTACCNACCCAGGGGAATGTTGGGAGTTACGCCCAGGAAAAAAGGGGGAGAGCTAACATTTCTCAGAAAAGTCTATAGGAATCAACACCCCCAGATTCTAACTCCCAGACTTAGCTAAGAAATTGGATTTTTTTTTTTGTTTGCACTGAGCAGAAATTTGTTTCTAGGGAAGATTTCAGACTAACTGAAATCACAAGCCGATGTAAAAACCAGCTCTTACATGGGTTAATTTCAATGATAAATATAACTTTTGTTAGTATTGGGATACTCAAGCCTGTATGATTAGTCCCTATTCTTTCNTCTNTCACACCTGCACAGAAAGTCAAAGTTTAAAAACAAAATACAATGCACAATTTAGAGTCAAAGTGGTAAGACTTAGAAGCTATAACGCAAGATGCATTCAATCTGAGACAGTCCAAACCAGCAGCCTTATATGATGGCTGCCCTTTCGTACTGTGTATTGTGAAAGGTTATTTGGTAAACATGTCCCCCAAAGGCTATGTGTTGGGAATTTACCCTTTGCATTTATATTTTAATCATGTTTGGAAGCAATGCCTTGAATGGTAACTAGGATTAGATGAAGTCATTATATGGGGCTCCATAATGACATTAGTAATTTTATTATTCAGTACTTTAAAAATAGGATATTTCTATGTAGCCCAGGCTGTTCTCAAATTCACACTCTCTTGCCTCAGCCTCCCCAGTGTTGGAATGGTAGGCCTCAGCACCTATGCCCAGCTTGGCATTAATGACTTTATACAAAAGAGCGACCCAAGAGAGAATGCCAACTCTGTTTCTCTGTGGTATGTTCTCTGCCATGTTATTATGTAGCAGGAAGTCCACTCCAGATGCTGAATGGATGTCAGTACCATGCTCTTNAGTTCCTACCTATAAAACTGTAAGCCAAAAAGCCATACAGTACCCACTCTTAGATGTTTTATTATAGCAACATTACATGGACTAACATATATTCACTGGTGATTTTGATCACATAATATTTTTTAAGCTTCTGTATAACCAAAATACCAGAAATAAAGTCCAAATACAAATGACACACNAGAAAAAAATTGCAACAAGTATGGCAATTAAAAAGTTAAAATACACATAGAGAACTCATATTCACCAATTAGAAAAAGCCAAATTCTATCAGAAAGATGGTCTAGAAGAATGAGTAGATAGTACACACACACACACACACACACACAAAGAATACAAAAGTTTTGTAAATTGAAAGAAAGCACACTGCTTTATTCCTTATAAGTGAGAATTATATTTTATAGTTGTAATTTACCACTTTGTTAATGAAATACAGATATATGGCTATATATTTGCATATATACAGTGTTTGTATGTGGTTAATAGTTATCAACATGCATTCTAGCAGTTACATCTATCTTTTGTAAATTTATCTATCTATCTATCTATCTATCTATCTATCTATCTATCTATCTATCTCTCCTCTTGTTTTTGAGACAGTGTCACTCTGTCAACCAGGCTGACCAAGAACTTAATTAAAATCCTCCTGTCTTTACCTCACAAGTACTGAGATTATAGGCAATTAACATATTCTTTCTCTTATTGATTTGAAAGAGCTCTTTATATATAAATGCATATATGTATGTAAGTATGTATGTGCCCTCTACACATGTTGAATAAAGTCTCCCAGTCATTCCTTTTCTGGGTTTCTTGAGACAGCATCTTGAGGCATGAAGCAGAAGAGAATTCCCTTTAACTGAGCATTCATTGAGTACCAGAGNATTGCATTTGCAGACAATCTTAGGAAGGGGGTACAGCGGTCTTTATCTTANAGCAGAAGATGCAGTGGCTCAGAGACTAGGTAATTTGCTCAAGGACACATAGTTAACAAGTTGTGTTTGAACTCTGCACCTAAAGCTGTGCCATGTTTTTGTTTTGGTTTTGAGATGGGTGTTGCTGTATACCCAGGCTGGCCTCAGTATCCAGGTAGCTGGGGCTACACGTGTCTTCCTTTGTGCCTAGTTAAATCCCTTCAGGTCACTTCAGGGAAATGCATATCCAGCACACCCATACCATCTCCTAATTCCTATTCTTTTACAATTATGGACCCAGCTGCAGGTCTAGCTCCTCCTCTTTCCTGAATCAGCTGGGCAAAAATAATCATTATGCCAAAGCTGGTCACACTGCCCTTACTCTGGAATCCTGAATGGTTGAAGATGAATCTTGGACTCACAAGGACCTACCAAGTTCAGTCTCCCCTTATCTCTTGTGTCAGCCGTCTTTCCTCCTTTGTCAGGCTAAGTCAGCACCCTAAATTTATAAGAAGAAAACAACAGAAGCTAGCTGTCATCATCTCCCCTCCTTAAAAGGAAGTGTCATTTGACTGGAGCAGATGCTAAGGCTGTGGAGNGACAACCTGTATTTACTTCTAGGTAAGATCAAGAGCATCACAGTCAGGAGTACATCTCTCTGCCTCTCATCAGTGTCTGCAGCATTGACTGCATAAGCTCATCAGCAGCCAGGCCCATGCAATGATCTACAGTGCCCCAAACAGGCTTCCCTATACCCTGCCTCCACGGCCACAGCTCTCCACCTTACCTCTACTACAAAGGATAGACTTTCCTTCACAAAAGGCAAAGTTAGAGCCTCACTTTCACACTCTACAGGCCCTATGTTTATCTTGTCATAGCTTTAACCATGTTTGATTGCAGTCCCTGTTATATAATCTGCCCATCAAAGTCAAATATGGATTTCCTTCAGGGCCAAGACTGATCTGTGTATCTCCAGTGCCCAGCATCAAGTGATGGATGGATGAGGGTGTTTCTGAGTCCCTCCTTCCCACTTAGGCTCTGACTCATAGGGCTGCTTCTTGCTTTGGATCTGGTTTGTTTGATTGAGGGATTTGCTGTTTCCTCGACTTTCTATGAAGGTTGCTTCTTGTCCCAGTCATGCTATGAGGACATCATGTATCTCTTGGTTTGTATCACCTGCCAGCTGGACTCCTTATCACTAATTCTCCCTGCCTGGCGGAAGAGTCTTGAAGGCTAGGCTGCAGTAAAAACTCTGCCAGCCTCTTAAATCCTTTCTGAGCAGGCAGGATTCCCATTATCTNTGCTGCAGTCCTGGGGTAAATCCAGGCCCAGACCCTAACTCTTCTGGCTCTCTATATGATTTGATAGGCAAGAATCCAGGCCTCCTTATGACCAGAGGGCTCATACCTTGCTTCCAAAGTGACTTCCTACCATTCCACCTCTGCTACACTGCTTCAGGCATGTTAGAAGGCAAATCAGCTGAGTCACTGCTGGCTAGGAGTCCTTCAGCATCACAGACACTAGCAGAGCAAGAGACAAAAAGCTCATTCCACAGACTAGCTGTAAAAGTAGCTAGGCAGTCCAAGTCCCTGGGGGACACCAGGCAAAGAAGGTACCCAGGTCACAACTGTGACCTCTGTGACCTCTAGCTGTTGTAACCCTTGGGAAAGAAGTGCTCTTAGAACCTAATCTTGCAGAGGCATTTGTCCTTGAGCAGACTTCATCATAGGGAAGGGACAGTGGGACCCCACTAAAATGTCTCTAGAGCACTCAGTTTAGCTGTCCTATATCAGTTTCCTCTGGATTGGACATGACTGTTGCCATCATCAGTCAGAGCAGCTGTAATCATCTGCAGAAGACACTCACCAGATCTGAGATATTAATATTCTCTACTGGAAGGAAGGACCGGAGTCGGGGGCTCATGAGGCTTACAAGCTGTCACAAGATCCTCATGAAATCTCTTCTTTCCCAGATGTTATATAAGAGATAAACAGTTGACAAGGGTGTGACTCTTCCATAATGAAGCTATCTGTTATTTGCCCATGGGATTTACCGGTGGTGTAGGTGTCTTTGAAGGGTCCAGGAATATAGAAATATAGAATTATAAGCTTAAGAGATAAAAACTGACAATCATCAGCTCTAAAGGTTAATTGCTAACAATAACTGTCTCCCTTANGACCAGCTCCTCTGTCAACAGCCAAGGGTTGACTTTTAACCTCTTGCCCCTTATAGCCAATAACTGCCTGGACCAAAGTTAACTTTCAATAGTTATTTCTATGTGACTTCTAGCATGCATCCCATGCCTGATGTTTCTACGTGACTCCTAGCATGCACCCGTGCCTGATACTGTAAAAGGGGGCCAGTACCTGCCTCCATTGCCACAGCCCCAGAATTCCAACATTGGCAGTGGTCTCAGCTAGCTGATAAGCTTTTGTGCCCTGCAGTGTTTTATTATTTTTTAATTTTTATTTATTTATTATTTATTTATTTTATTATTTTATTTATTATTTTTTAAATTTTAATATTTTTATTTTTCTGGAATAAAGTTTGCTTCTGGTTTAATAGACTTTGGTGGTTTGTCCCCCATTATTGCGTGACCCCAGACCCAACAGAGTCAGATCACCCATGCTCTTCTAAATATCCCCAATAAATTCATTGGTTCACAAGTTGTGCTTGGATGGACTCCTTTCTTTGTTCTGTCAGGGCCCTATCTCTGTTCCCCAGGAAGAGTCATGTGATTTTTTTGTACAGCTCCCAAAATTAAGCTCTGTGACTCAGGGCTAGGAAACTAACAAGAGACCATGTGTCCTAGGCTCTAGGGCAGGATGTTTGAGGGTCAGCACTTTAGGTACTCTCTGACTCCCTAGCCAGCCACAAAAGTTTCTGAAATGTCATTTTTGCTCCAGTTTGTTCACTTAAGTGGGAGATGTATACCTAAGCTGCTGGCTGTGAGGAATTTCCCCCAAAGGACCTCCACTCCGGTGTGGCCAGATTTTTACCCCACTGGAAAGAATTTGAAGATGAGTTTGTCTTAGGGTTTCTATTGCTGTGAAGGGACACCATGACCATGGCAATTCTTTTTTCTTTTTTAAAGATTTATTTATTATGTATACAGAAGAGGGTGCCAGATCTCATTACAGATGGTTGTGAGCCACCATGTGGTTGCTGGGAATTGAACTCATGACCTCTGGAAGAACAGTCAATGCTCTTAACCTCTGAGCCATCTCTCCAGCCTAACCATGGCAATTCTTAAAAAGGAAAACATTTAATTGGGGCTGGTTTACAGCTTCAGAGGTTTAGTCCATTATCATCACGGATGGAAGCATGGTGGAGTGCAGGCAGACGGTGCTGGAGAAGGATCCATGGTTCTACATCTGAATCAGCAGTCAGAGAAATTAGACCTGGCTTGAGCATTTGAAACCTTAAAGCTCACCCCCTGGCATACTTCCTCTAATAATGGCACACCTATTCCAACAAGGCCACATCTCCTAATAGTGCCACTTCATGTGAGCCTATTGGGGCCATTTTCATTCAAACCACCACAATCAATATAGAACAATTTGATATTTATTCAGAAAGAGATGGTACAGTCTTTAAATTGAAACATGCCCACTAAAAGGAAAAGATGTGTCTAGTNTCTTAACAATAGCTATGCACATGATTTTGTGGCTTTTGAAGCTATGTTGATCAATGAATGTAACCTAAAAGCTGGTTCAAAGATGAAGCAAAATTTAATAATTGTTAGAAAAATGAGTTGGTTTACTATGTTTAATTTTATGTGCATGAGTGTTTGCCTGAACATATGTGTATGCACCAAGTGTGTGCTGTGCCCATGGAGGCCAGAAGAGGGNGACAGATTGGTTGGAACTGAAGCTGCCATGTGGGTGCTGGAAACCAAACCCAGATCCTCAGCAAGAGCAGAAAATGCTCTTAACTACTGAGCCATCTCTCCAGCCCTTACTATTTCTCTTATCCTAAAGAATTTTCTTTGTAAAATGAAATTGCAAGGTTGTTTATTCCTTGTTCAGGTGAGAGAGGAGCATCACTAAGGATAAACTCAAAGGTCTAATACACTTTGGTTTTAAGTAGAGTTCGTTATTAATTGTTTGAAACTCTTGTTTGAGATATCCCTCAGAAAAGTGAATATTGTCAATTGTGTTGAAACACTTGATTCTCAANCAGCAAGAAACATAAAACAGATCCCAGTGTGTAGTGTTCCTAACTGCCACAGCCCTCACATTCCCATATCTATCTTTGTCTCAAGAAGGTTCAAGTTCAATAAGACAGAGAAGTAAAAACATTCCAGGCTGGGCTACTGTAGAAGAAATAAACTAGAGATAGAGACCGTGAAATACAAAGAAACTCGTGTGTGCAGAAGATAGAGGAGAAAGCACATTGAACAGGGAGTTGGGACAGCTGGTTTCATCTTTAAAGCTGTGTGTGGAGAAGTTCAGATGATAGGGTGAACAGCAGGAGATGAACTAGAGGAGTAGGTCTCAAGAGGGGCTTCATGTTGAGGACTCAGCCTCTAGAGCAGAGCAGGAGAACAGCCTTTGAGTTAAGGAAGGCAGAAAAAAGAACAGACCCATGAGTGAAGATGGCAGGCTTAACCTTGTACAAGTTGCAAATGAATCGTTGCATTCAAGCAGAGCATATTAGTTCTGTGTTTGCTATATTATTAGCCTTCTGAGCAAAGACACCATAGACAACAGATCTGTGGAGGACTCTGGATGTGTAGTGGTCAGCAGATCTTATCACATCAACCTTTGAGAAGCTTAGATCTAAGAGACAAATTGCAAAAGCAAAATGGCTTGGATGTNGAAAGCACAGAGAAATACATCAAGCAGAAGTGGTGAGATAGCAGAGCCATCCGTCAGGAAGAACCTGGCAAAAAGCTAAGACCTGCTGGGAGTTAAAGTGTGGGGTGAGAGAAGTCAACATGATGAGCAGAGGGAGAAGCACAGAGACAGAAGTNCAGGCAGAGAAGACCTAACTCATGAGCATGGTGCAGTGACAAAGGGACAAGGAGGTCCAGTTAGCAGGGGACCACACCACGCAGTGCCCTGGGANCACAACAAACATTTCCTGTTCACTCACAACAGCTGGGCTGTAGGAAGAGGTCCAGCTCCTGTCTCCCTGGCTGTACCTCCAAGCTGTTGACATGCCANTGTGGATGGGCAGAGGGCCAGGATGCTAACCAGAGGGATGGGTGAATCNCCTTCTTAGAGCACATTAGTTTTGGAAGTCTCATTTTCCCATGTGGCTGAGAAGGGAAATGGCCTTGGTGGTTGAGCTGCCAGTCCATCAAGGGGAGCCAAAGGTGGGTGGTAAAGTCAAAATCTGGAAAGGAACNCAGAATCTCTATTCTGCTCAGTAAATTCTCCCTTGCTTTTGCCTCTTTGGACTACTGGAGTGAGTTGTGGGAATGAGTTCCCTAGCAGAGTCTAGGAAGCAGAAGGGATATTGTATATATTTAAAAAATCAAAATGGAACTAGGAGTAGTGATGCGCATATGTGGAATTGGAGAGGTAGATGCAAGAAGATAAGTCATTTAAGGCCAACCCTAGTTACATANCAAGTTCAAGGCCAACCTGTGCTATATTAGACCTACCTCCAAACAATAAAATAATAAAGTAAAATTAAAAGTANCCCATCCATGACCCTTGCCATTATCCTTGCATATACCAGCCAGAATCCTACCAGGAAAGCAGCANCATTTGAATCATTTAAGACAGAGAGATTTAATGAAGACCACTGATTATACAGGTCATAATAAGGGTGGTCAGCCCAACAGAGGAGAGTGAAACAACTCAGAGATTAGCAGCATCCAGATGCCACTGTCACCAAACGCTGGAGAGACAGGAGGTGATGTTACTGAAACTCAGGGTTCAGGGTCACTGGGGGAAGCTAGGACTGTGATAATCATGTCTAATCGGAGTTGGAGTCATGTAACTGCTACTGAAGACACCACCAGTGGTCTAGATATATCCTGATCCACTGGAAGAGTGATTGCCTAGCCCACAATTCCTAGGCTCAGTCCCCAGTGCCACATAAACTGGGTGTGTTGGCATGCATCTGTCATCTCAGCATTTGTGAGNTAGAAGCAGGAGGATTTGGGTAATCCTCAGCTACCTAGTGAATTTGAGGCCAGCTTGAGGTGCAGGAGACCCAGCAGTGGCAGAGAGAAAGAACCAATCTGGTCATTTCCCCATCTCCTGCCAACCTTACCATGTTCCGCCTCACCACAGTCTAGCTGACAAGAGAGCCTGAGTCTCCAGGGTCAGCNCAATTGTCTCACCCAGTAATAGGGAAAGGAAGGAAGGAATTCATGCACTCAGACTTTGAAGAGCACATGCTCTGTTACTTAAATTCTGTTTCCTTGAGCATTAGTTTTCAGAATGAAATGAATTTACTATTTCAATAGCTAAGGCTACACGTGCATAAAGTTCAACATATGCATTCCTTCAGTTCCNTATTAAACACAGATACTATTACACAAGAAAGTCTTCTCTGCCAGTAAAAAAAAAAATTCTAAGTATTGGCCATGTTCTGCACAAAAGCAACAAATTACTTCTTTGCTGTGTGTATTGGTACCACTTTCTTGGAATTAAATCTGTAAAGGAAAAGGATGCGGCGACCCAACGCCCTCAACAGCAATGTCAATAACAGAAACAGCGTCTAGTATCCCCACACATCCCAACCTCAGAGAAGAGAAAAAACAAACAAAAGCCAGGGAGGTTCTGTGTATCAAGTTAGGAACATAAACTACTGAGTTCCTGCTGAGGCCCCTGCCTTCTCTGCATCATGTCTTTACTGCTGATGACTGTTAGCCTGGTCTCACATCAGATGCTATGCAGTGGGAGTGTCACAGAGACATAACAGCAGCCCAAGGATAAATAAAACCAGGCTTCTTTCCCTTATACAAGGTGTGCATACATAGAGTTTGCTACACGGTTGCCTTTGGTTTGGTTTTGCTATTTCCACTGCACATGTGATGCAAAGACCACAGGAGCACCCCTTTGTATCAGTCTGTGCTGCCTTAAACCTGGATTCCATCGTTCTGCTCTGGCTTATGTAATTCTGAGGAATCAGTTCTGGTGCAGCAGCCAGGCTCAGTCCCCCAGCAGCGCTAAGCATCCTGTGGTTAAGCACAATGAAGTAGAAACCCTAGAAAGAAGGGCAGGACCTCAGGACAGGGCACAGAGTAGGCCCTTGATATAGTCTATTGCATAAGTGTCCAAAGGCAAAGACACACTACAGGCAGTGTCTAGACTGACAGTCAAGGACACTGTCGGCAGCCAGCATGCTGGTTTCAAGCCTCCCCACTGACACAGACACACAGACCCTGGCTTTCCTCTCAGAAGATAGACCAAATCTTTACCTGCTATCCACCTGGGTTTAGGTAAGCTTCCCTGGTACTAGTGATGAGGCAATAACAAAACAAAAGACCTTGTCCATCTCATTCCCAAAGCACAGATACTGTCATGGCTNTTCCCAGTTTAAGATATGTCAATGGCATCCCATTGCACTGGCATAANATCCCAAACTCCCTAGTGTGCTCATTCCACTCCACTCTTTCCTCTGCTTACCTCCATAGCCACAGGGAAGTGTCATTTCAGTGACTCAAATGGGCTGAACATACATCCCATAAATCACAACTTTCTAAGCACTCCTACTTCTTTAACTAACAGTTACTCACCCATCAGGCTTCACCTGGTGTTCTTCTGGAAAGAGCTGCCAACTAAGAGGAGTTAAGTTAACTTGACAGAAATTGGAGGATACCCAGGATTCCCCAGACCTGCAACCTGCCTGTTATAGTCATCTTGTCCTTTCCAACTGTCCCCAGTATTGGATGGGATATGTGAAGATGAGAATAAGTGGTCTTGCTTTCTCTGCACTTCTGGCCTTTTGTTGTACTATATGGAACAATGTGGGGAATTTCTTTGGCTTGGGTTGAAGGGAGACATAGCTTACCTTAGAAGAGGGCATTTGCCAGTCAGGGGTCCTNTACGTTTTAGCACCAATTCCATTTGGAGGGAGCAAGTGCCAAGCATGAAGGAGGGCAGCATCCAGCATCATGGTGCTGATAGAAATGACCTGCCTGTGCTAAAAATCTTATCTGGCTTCTCTGAGGCCAGTTTGCCAGCCTTTTAATCACTTCTTTGAGCTACTTAATGCTCTTCCAAAGAATTCCTCTCACTTTAGAATCACAGTTGGAAGCCAGAAGCCTGACTAGTACAATATCCTTTCTTCTTCTCCAACCTCTGCCTTGGGACCCATTCCCACTCCTCACTCCAGTAGTGCAAAATGGCAAAAGCAAGGGAGAATTTACTGAGCAGAATAGAGATTCTGGGTTCCTTTCCAGATTTTGACTTTACCACCCACCTTTGGCTCCCCTTGATGGACTGGCAGCTCAACCACCAAGGCCATTTCCCTTCTCAGCCACATGGGAAAATGAGACTTCCAAAACTAATGTGCTCTAAGAAGGCGATTCACCCATCCCTCTGGTTAGCATCCTGGCCCTCTGCCCATCCACATTGGCATGTCAACAGCTTGGAGGTACAGCCAGGGAGACAGGAGCTGGACCTCTTCCTACAGCCCAGCTGTTGTGAGTGAACAGGAAATGTTTGTTGTGTTCCCAGGGCACTGCGTGGTGTGGTCCCTGTCTCTTATACACATCTAGATGTGTATAAGAGACAGGTGTGGTCCCCTGCTAACTGGACCTCCTTGTCCCTTTGTCACTGCACCATGCTCATGAGTTAGGTCTTCTCTGCCTGCACTTCTGTCTCTGTGCTTCTCCCTCTGCTCANCATGCTGACTTCTCTCACCCCACACTTTAACTCCCAGCAGTCTTAGCTCCTTGTCAGGCTCTTTGTGATGGATGGCTCTGCTATCTCACCACTTCTGCTTGATGCATTTCTCTGTGCTTCTCTCCATGCCCAAGTCATTCTCCTGTCTCTCTGATTCAATCTTTCACACTTCTCAAAGGATGATGCTCACTTTCTGAACGAAGACAACAAGGGGTCAGAAATTGAAGTTTGTCTGGCAATTTTGGGGGAAAGTCCTGTCGTCGTTTTGAAGAGGTTTAGCCACCAGACTTAGGAGACAGGNATGACAGGGTGAGAGTCACCCCTACTGAATTAGGTAGGAGTCTTTGGTGGTGAANAACAGGTACAGACTTTTGGTAGCCTAAACATAACAAGAGGGAGTTATTGACAGACCATAGGAAAGTCCACAGAATTTCAAAGAATGACTAATAGTAGACTACTGGAAAAAAACAGTAATGGGGCCAGTCTGGGGCAGCGGGATTGGGGGCACGTCTAGAGATCAGATTTAGCAGTTTCTTTAGGAAGTTTGGTTACAAGACCTCTATTATCAAGTCATAGGTTTTGTGCTTAGACCATTCTGCCCAAGGTTTCAAAATCCAGATATGGATAAGTTAAACTTTCACATTGCCCAGAAGAAAANAGGTCCTCTAGGCCTCCTTGCCATGTGCAATGCAGAGAAAAAATTTTCCCCCAAAGAGAGAAAAAGTGGAAAGCTTTGTATTTGAATCTTGGACCCACAGTGAGAATCAGGAACAAGGAGTGAAGAATTAGGGGATGAAGAAGTGGTCCTCAAGAAAGTAGAAGTAACAGTGACCGTCGCTGAAATAATATGCAGGGACTCAGAAAATCCATGTGGACTTGTTTCCCACTTGGTGCTAAAGACAGCTGACTGCTTCCATGTCACTCAGGAGCAGAGAGGTTAATCCTTAACCTGCCAACTCTGGAGATGGAGAAGATGTGGTGCCAGCAAACCCCCAGACAGGTGGCCTAAGCACAGGACATGGATAGGACCCGTTGACTTTGTTCCCTGGGTGAGTTAGTGACTAGCATTTGCTTGTACTCCAAGATCTTTGTCAATAAGTCAAGTCTTATGTAGCATTATTGCTCCTAAAAGATTCACTCTGAAGAGGTACCCAGTGGGTCCTGGTCCCTCAGGATATCCTATTCTCCAAAGAAGAATCTTATTTTCACTTTCTATGGAATATGGAGGTGTAAACAGACTGTTAAAAGCCAATAACAAAATCTCTCCTGAAATCAAGAGATATCATCTATGCCGGGCGTGGTGGCATACGCCTTTAATCCCAGCACTCAGGAGGTGGAGGCAGGCGGATATTTGTGAGTTTGAGGCCAGCTTAGTCTACAAAGTGAATTCCAGGACAGCCAGGGCTGTTACACAGAGAAACCCTGTCTTGAAAAAACAAAAAACAGAAAAACAAAAAAAGAGATATCATTTACCAGCTTGATTTACTCTANGCCCACATACGGAGTGTAGATAGGTCTGGGGGTGTTTCTGCAGAGTCATTGGCATCGGTTTGTAATAGGGAATGTATGAGGGGCTTCCATGGAGAAAACTCACCCTATNCAAAAANGAAACTGCAACTTACTGAACAAAGCCAGAGTTGAAAGAGGTGGTTTCCACTCCTTGATATCTACTGGGCATGTGTCTAATGGAGNCACAGAAATGGAGATAAACAAAGGGGAATGATACTGAACTCTGACTTCTGGGAAATGAAAACATGCTATAAATGGGACAACTGGACAAGTCCTTACACAAGGTGTCTTATAAATTCTTGATGCTCAAGCAGTGTAGCTGTGGCTGTTCTGTTAGTATCTAAGTTACAACACCTNATCACCTCCATATGTCTCTGCAGCCATGGCAGGAAGAAAGTATTATCTAGCAANAACTAGGTACNTAGCTGTACCCACTATTAGAGCCAAAGAAGAATATATCTGTAAATCTCTCAGGGTAATCCCAGGGTGAAGCACAATGAGGCATATCCAGGCCCTTGCTTGGTAAGAAGCTCTTCCCTGGAATTAGGGGGTTGGGAGTTGAGGGTGGAAGTGAGATCAATCAAAATACAGGCTATTAAAAGAAGTGTCCAAGAAGAGGCTGATTGTCTTAGTCAGGTTTCTATTGCTGAGATAAGCACCATGCAAAGCAATTTGGATTTATCTCATNTTACCCTTCCAGGTAACCATCCATCTCTGCANGAGGTCAAAGCAGGAACAGGAACCTGGAGGCAGGACCTGAATGAAATGGAAGCCACAGAGGAGTTTGCCAATCTGATGGGGACATTTTCTCAATTGAGGTTTCCTCTTCTCAGGAGACACTAGCATGTGTCAAGTTGAAAAGAACTGACCAACATAGTGTTAGATCATGGAGACATTAACAGCCTGAGGTTGTTTGAATGAAAATGGCCTCCATAGGCTCATAGGGAGTGCACAATTAAGGAGTATGGCCTTGTTGGAGGAAGCATGTCACTTGGGGTGGGCCTTGAGGTTTCAAATGCTTAAACCAGGCCTAATTGTAGGATAAAGTTTTTCTGTGTCCCGCCCGGGCTCCTGTGTGGTCCCGCAGCCACTCAGACCCAAGTAAACACACAGAGCCTTATATTAATTATGAACTGTATGGCCAT
>LZPO01027427.1:312253-347439 GCA_001675575.1 Neotoma lepida | reverse complement strand
GGCAAAGACTTCAACTGTCTTGCTTCCTGCAACATCTGCAGTATCTAGCACAGAGCCTGGAATGGAGCAGGCTTCCTAGAAACCTTTGAATGAATGGTGGACTGTAATCCCGAGGGAGCCATTCACTTATCTGCTAACTATCACTTAGTAAGCTTTTACCACATGCCAGACGCACAGGATTGATTGAGTCTCTTGGATCCCTTGTATCTTATACAGTCACTTCTTCCTTTTGATGTGACTTCATCTTTACCCACAGTTTTCTCTTCGGGGATCTTTATTATTGGGGGAGGTTGCTATGCTTTAGCTTAATGTTCTTAGGTCATCACGACAAGTGATTTCTTGTCATNATTTTTCCAATATGAGAAAAATAGTTGCTTGGACTTTTAGGTTTATTTTGTCCAGTTTTGGCCCATAGTCTCCTTGCTCATTTTCCCTCCTTTTTGTTGAAAGTCACTTGAATTTTGGTGTTAAAAACAGTTNAGTTGGCCTTTGATGACAACTTTCATCCAAGAGGTCCACCTTGTATTTTACATATGTATGTGTGTGNTGTGGTTGTGTATGTGTNCATATGTGTGANGCATATGATTATGTGTTGAACTCTGAGGTTGATATCAGNTGTNTTTCTCAAATGCTCTCCAACTTCTACATGGAGGTGGAGTCTCTTGCTGAACCCAAGCTCATANNTCTGGCTAGTCTGGCTAGTCATNTTGTGCTGGGCATTNCCTGTCTTTGTCTCCTAAGTGTCNCCATGCCTGCCTGGGTTTTACATAGATGCTGGGCATCCAAACTCTGGTCCTTATGCTTATGAGNAACTNCTTTACTTGAGGAGCCTTCTCTCCANCCTTACCTTGTTTTAGAGACAAGGTCTCAGTGGCCTGGAACTTACCTAGCAGGCCTGGATGGCTGGCCAGCAGGTTCTGGGANTCAGCCTATCTAATCTTCCCAGGACAGGAATTACAAGTGTGTACTGTGGTGATATTTATTCTGTGTTCCCCAATAAAATTTATCTNAGGANCGGAGGAAAAACGGGGCTGCCAGCCACTNGTAGTAAAACAATAGTCATGTAAGTTAGCACANGCCCTTAATCCTTTTGGTTCTCTGTGACTCCAAGGTCACATGGGGAACTAGCAGTAGGAGGTGGTGGCACACGCCTTTAATCCCAGCATCAGCCTTAGAGTTCTGAAGGTCCATGCAGACAAGACAGGAAGTGATGTAGCTTGGTGAGGATAGGAAATGAGTTAGCAGATGGACAGGCATAAAAAGCCAGGTTAGACCAGAAGTTGCTCTCTTTTCTTCGCTTCGCTCCTTGGAAGTAGCGGCAGCGTTGGTGAGGTGAGGCTAGTGGTGGCTTGCTCCTAATTCCTCTGATCTCTGTCAGATTTTCACCCTTATTTCTTGTTCTGTGTGTTTATTAATAAGACTGGTTAGAAGTTCGTCTTACAGTGTACCACTATGCCCAACTTATGGGTTCTGGGTTCTTGCTTGCAAGGCATACATTTTACCAACTTAACTACCTCTCTATGCCTTAGTGCTGTTTTAAAGCAGATTTTATTGTAACAGAAATATTCTGGTGGTAAAATAGAACCAATGGTGTAAGGTGACCCAGTCCCTCAGTCTGTCTGAAGAAAATACTCCTTTCCCTATGAGGGAATGATGCTAAGCTAAGTTTCTAGGTATAACCCTCGACGAAGTTCTGGTCAAGGCAGTAGAAGATAGTGTGTTAAGGACCTACCAAAAACCTTAATGGAATCTGACTCGGCTGGGGTATACATCCTCACNTCTCTTATTCAGAACTGTCTTCAATGGCTGCANCTTCTGTAGCATTTTGTTCCAAGAGGCTTTGTATTAATGATGGCAAAGAAGACAGACAAAGGCAAGAGTCCTTCTGCCTAATGATTAGGGGTCTCATGCTGGTTCAAGACTGCCTTTGAACTTTAACCTGAGAGAAAATTTTATCATCAATCACTGTTTGCTTAGCCATTGTTACTTTGTTTTGCTGTGAGCAGGAAAATCTACACCTAATTGGTGCAGGATCTAACTTTCATAAGAGCCCTTGCAGGCAGGCACATTTATGCCCNNTTTAGANTAGTTNTTAGAGTCAAAGCAGAGCCCAGGGCAGCAACTGGGATAATTTTAGCTGCAACTCACAAAGGGGACAACACTTGCCTTGGGAACTTGCTTGGTATCCAGACTGGCCCCCATCCTCACCTGCTAGATCTCCTCAAGGCCTTTGGAAGCTCCTTTCTTNNAAGCATTCTGGGCTTTCTTATCATCAGGGAAGAGGGTGAATCCCAGTATGGGTGAAAACCAGTGAGAAAGCTCTCAGCAGTATTCCCAAAGAATACTTCTATGAACTTAGGAATTCCCCATGGAGCTTAGAGACTTTGGGTTCCAGTTTTCATTTGGAAAAAATAAAATAAAATAAAGTCAGTAAGTCTTATGTGGGACAGGGGATTTGCATTTTTGAAAACTGTCCTCATTGATCCTGATGGCTGTGATTAACAGTCCACCTCATGGGGCTCCAGTTTTAATAGTTAGGAGCATGGATGTCGGANAGGATGAACCTGGGTTTTGACACTTGACACAGTCACTTATTTGCTAGATGACCTAGAATGGGCTAATTAAGCAGTCTGTGTCTCAGGTTCCATCATTTCCAAATTGAAGAAAATAATAAGGTCTACCTGGCAGGGTTGTTCTGAGGATTCAATGAGATAATTTATGTAAAGCTCTTAGCTTTGCATAAATGTGCTCTCAATAAATGGTGGCTATTGTTATTATCATACCCAAAGCACACATCTTGCAAACAGTATGGGCANAGAGTCCTATTACCATGGATAATTTATGCAAAATCCAGGGAGCCAGGATTCAGCAAAGGCTGGTAGAGAACACTAGATACCCCTTCCTCTTTTCAGGTTCCTCTTCATCCCTTCCTCCTCTTCCTCATCCTCTTCCTTCTCTCCCTCAGATTTTAAATTATTTATTTGGTGTGTGTATGTGTGTGTGGGGGGGTGATGTTCACCAAGGTGTATGACAAATGTGTGTGGAGGTCAGAGGAAAACTTGCAGGAGTCTGGTTCCCAACTTCAACCACAGGGGGCCCAGGGATCAAACTCAAGTGGTCAGACTTGGTGGCAGGTGCCTTTACCTGCTGAGCTGTCTTGCAGGTTTTCCTCCTGTTTTTTTTGAGATAGGGCTTCATGTATTCATGACCTTGAATTTGCTGTGTTGGCTGTAAATGATCTCCAACTCCTAGCCTTCCTACCTCCACCTCCCACATGCTGGGATTACAGGTGTGTGCTGCCAGGTCCAAAGGAAACTCTGATCCCCAAAACTCCAAAAGGCAGTCCTGGACTATAGGAGGACTTCTGGTGGTTAGATAAAAGCCAGCATTCCTCAGGAACTCCTTCTACCAAAAGGAGTCGTTTCTCCTTATCACTGGCAGAAGGGACAAATGACTACCTGTGGTGCCAATTAGCATACCAAAGCCCATGTTGGCTTCCAGGCTCTCTCAGTATTTACAAGTACCTGTTACGCATTTCAAAGTCCAAGCTAGTAGCATCCTAGCCCTGCTCCCCTCCTCCCCTCCAGCTCACTGGTTCCCCCTCCAGCTACTCATTCTCCTTATAGCCCTGCTGTTTTCAATATTCTCTCTCTCCCCCACCCCTTTCTGTCTCCTCCCTCCCCTGCTCCTCCTCTCCTACTTCTCTCAAGGCCAGGTCCAGTCTGCTGGCCATGTCCAGTCTACTTCTTTCTCTCTCCACTCTAGACTCTTCCTGATGCCTCTGACTGTTCCCTCTCTTATATCTACAATAAAACATTACCCTTAACTCTGCATGGAGTGGTCATGTTGTCAGTTTCTATATGTACTACCACTGAAGAGCCAAAGCTCCTCTATTTTAAGCAAGCCCCTAACCCCAGCTTGAAACAGGCCTAAGTTTTGAATTCCCAGAACTGCTGACAGGGGTTACAGGAACTCAAAAGTGTTATGCCCAGATTAGGACTCCCAAAGAGACCACCGGAGGTCAAGGATGTCCAGAATGCAAGAGCAAGGTTTATTCTTAATGCGCAGTTACAAGCTGGCAAGGAATTCCCTTCAGCAGCACCCTGTTGCAACGAGGCGGGGAGGAGAATTGCTCTTTCTTTGTGAGCTTAGCTTTTAAAGGCAAAACCCCCAAAATTTCTCAAAGGGGGTTAGTACAGGTTCATTTTTGACTAGCTTACTCTTAGGAATTTCTACAGTTTCTGATCCTTCATTTGATCGGCTTATCTCTGCTTACTCTTAGGAGTTTCTTTGGTTCCTGAGTTATCTAGTTACCTCATCCTTAAGCTTGACCTGTTGTTTGTCACAAGACCTCTCCTATAGACTATCTCCAGCGTTGGGACATTCTGTGGTTAATCAGTTGCTTTCAGATAGCCCTCCGAGCATCCTGACTTTGTGACTGCGTACTGTTTCAATTCCTGGAACCTTTTGTCAGCATTTCTAAGAAGCTCGGAACTTAAAACTCAGGCCTATTTCTTTTAGTTCAAGCAGAGGCTGTTAGTTTGACCTTATTTTTGAGTGAGGGGCTTATTTTTGAGTGAGGGGCCTTCAAAAAGTACAGTCAGGATATTTGAAGGCCATTTAGTAGCGACTGGTTAACCACCGAATGTCCCAAAACAAGAGATAGCCCATAAAAAGTTTGACAAACAACCGGCCAAATTGCAAGGCTAAGATAGCAGAAGAACTTTGGAAAGCCTCTAGGCCTGAGCCAATCAGAATCATATCTGTACTGGANCCCCCTAACTGATGTAACTTTGTGGTTTTTGCCTTTAAAACTGAGCTTACGGGGTGGGGGTGGGGGTGGGTACCTCCTCTGGCCTCCGTTGCACCGGTGTGCTTGGCGAGGTCCCTGCTGTGGCTTGTACTGCTTCCAATAAACCTTGCTTTTGCATTTCGGAGAGTTTGTGTCTTGGGTGGTCTTTTTGGGGATCTCGTGACCAGGGCATAACATCACATGTGATTCGAGCTGCTACTAGTCTTGAGAACAAGGGACCTACCTGTGCGCAAAAATGTTAAATAAAGGTCTTCAAGTACATGCTCCTCTACCTGTCAGGTGCCATCTTTTTTCTCACCTTTCTTCTCTTCCTTCCTAGCTGGTCTGCCTGAGTCACCCTCAACAACTCCACTTTCTCACTCCCTTCATTCCCCGAAACCTCAATCCACTGCACTCTTCTTCTCAAGTGACACTCACTGAAGTNCCTGTGGCTTCCAAGTTGCAAACCCCAGTGGATATTTTATATTCCTTGTGGAACCATCTGAAGTGTCTGCATTCTACTTATTCCTTCCTGGTACTTTGAGCTTGGGCATGAGTACTCCATTACTCTTTCTCCTTCTGAGTCAGTGATCTATTTTCTTAGCTTGTGTTGAAAAATTACCTGTCTACAAAGTACATATCTCTGATCTCTATGGTTTTGATCTCTTAAGGTACTGGGGTTCGAACCAGGGGCCTTGTATATGCTAGGCAAGCACTGTACCACAGAGCTACATCCCCAGTCCTTTGTTCTTTACCCTCTGAACCCCTCATGTGCCCCAATTCCTTTTCCTTGTTTCTTTCTTTTCTCTCACAAGAGTTCATTGTCATTGAAATCTTCTACACCCAGGAGAATTATCTATTTCNTTAGGATATATTGGTCTAATGCAATTTTTTTCTTCCATGGAGTCACTTAAATCAAGCTCTAGAGGTGTGTGTTCCAGAGTCTCCCCCACAGATATACACAGGACACCTAAAAATGTCCACAAAAACATGAGTTAGATTTCCTGTGGGTCAGACACTAAGGCGTTTCATGTTATACTGATAGTGGATGATAGGAATTCTAGCTACCACCCCATGACCCTGCATGCACTGGCGAGACACTTAGTCACTTAGTCATTTTTGTCTAGTCATTTCCAGGGCNGTACATCCTATGTAATCTGTGTGCTGTGTGGTCACGTAATTTTCCGTGCAGCACGTCATCTATGCGCATGCCTGGCGTNGCTACGTAGGCCCATATGCACATGCGCAGAGGAGTCCATAAAAGGCGGATCCCATGTACCCCCCCAAACACGCCTGAACACACCCTTTCCTGTCCCTCCCTTCTAATAAACTCTCACAGTGGGTTTTGTTGTGCCTTATGACTTTTCCTNGCAGGGTAAACTAACAGCAGAGACAGAGTCACTTCATCTATTCCTATANGTGGGATCTAAGGTGTAGGTGGAAGTTTCTGTCCCTCCAGCAACTCCCAAATAAGCACACTAAGGCTCCTCCNGCCCCCCAGACAGGGTTTCACTGTGTAACAGCCCTGGATGTCCTGGAACTCTCTTTGTAGACCAGGCTGGCCTCAAACTCACAGAGATCCACCTGCCTCTGCCTCTCAAGTGCTGGGATTAAAGGTGTGCACCACCGTACCTAGCTACACTGAGGCTTATTAGTTACAAATGCTCTGCCAATAGCTAGGCTTGTTACTAGCTCTTATATTTTCAATTAACNAATATTTCTTATCTACACTTTGCCATGTGGCTTGGTACCTTTTCTTAGTATGGCNTGTTCATCTTGCTTCTCCCTGTGTCTGCTGGTGACTCCTCTGACCCCGCCCTTCTTTTTCCCAGCATTCTTAGTTTGGCTTTCCTAACTTTATCCACCTAACTTTATCCTGTTCAACTATTGGCTGTCAGCTTCTTTATTAAACTAATCACAGAGACAAATCTTCACAGTGTACAAAAGGATTATTCCACAGCACTAATGTCTTACATCCAGACCATTGAGCCACCCATACCCAGTAACATCTGGAAATGTTCAAAATAGTTTATTTTGAATCTGTGTTTAGTCTCAAGTTTAAATTTTTTTTAACATGAAGTNGCCCCCCAGACAGGGTTTCACTGTGTAACAGCCCTGGATGTCCTGGAACTCTCTTTGTAGACCAGGCTGGCCTCAAACTCACAGAGATCCACCTGCCTCTGCCTCTCAAGTGCTGGGATTAAAGGTGTGCACCACCGTACCTAGCTACACTGAGGCTTATTAGTTACAAATGCTCTGCCAATAGCTAGGCTTGTTACTAGCTCTTATATTTTCAATTAACNAATATTTCTTATCTACACTTTGCCATGTGGCTTGGTACCTTTTCTTAGTATGGCNTGTTCATCTTGCTTCTCCCTGTGTCTGCTGGTGACTCCTCTGACCCCGCCCTTCTTTTTCCCAGCATTCTTAGTTTGGCTTTCCTAACTTTATCCACCTAACTTTATCCTGTTCAACTATTGGCTGTCAGCTTCTTTATTAAACTAATCACAGAGACAAATCTTCACAGTGTACAAAAGGATTATTCCACAGCACTAATGTCTTACATCCAGACCATTGAGCCACCCATACCCAGTAACATCTGGAAATGTTCAAAATAGTTTATTTTGAATCTGTGTTTAGTCTCAAGTTTAAATTTTTTTTAACATGAAGTNACGTGTGTATGTGTGTATGTGTNTGTGATCTTAGAAGTTAGTCCTGAATATCTATTACCATCATGATTAGCTTTTTAAATGATTTGCATAACCCTTGATTCNACTCCTGAGAATCCATTCTACAGAAGTGCTCCCCAAGAGGCACAAAGATGTATGCATAAAAAATCATTATTTTTTAAAGTTTATTTATTTATATTTTATGTATGAGTGCTCTGCACGTATGCCTACATGCCAGAAGAGGGCATTAGATCCTATTATAGATGCTGTGAGCCACCATGTGGTTGCTGGGAATTGAACTCTGTTCCTCAGGTCCTCTGGAAGAGCAGCCAGAGCTCTTAACCACTGAGCCATCTCTCCAGCTCTACAAAAACATTATTAAAGGAAGCCAAACATCCATAAAGAATGGACTGGTAAAATAGGTTATGATGATAGTCTGTGCCTGATTTGCTCTAAGCAACCCACTGTGAATTCCTGGTCTACTAGGAGATACGTTGTATGGTTTAAGTTTGAACTGTCCTCCACAGGCTCACGTTTTGAGTACTGAGCCCCTGACTTATAGCGCTATTTTGAAGGCCACGGAACCATAGGAGGCAGAGCATGGCTGGCAAGAGTTGGTCACTAGAGATGGGCCATTGAAACTTATAAACAGGTCTCAACCTGTACTCTGTGCTTCCTGTTCTGTGCCATGTGATGTTCTGCCACCTGCTGTCATCATCATGTGGCCACTCTGCCATGCCTTCTCCCCTATGATAGACTGAAATCCCTCCGTTAGCACAAGCCCAAATAAAGCTTCCTTCCTTGCAGTTGTTGTTGTCAGGGAGTCTGTCACAAAAGCAACTAACATAGAAGTCAAGGACCTTTTCAAGACAGTCTTACTGATAAAAACAAGGACCCAAACAAAAACAACTGACTTACACAACCAAGAGCTGAAGTCAACTAGATGAGTAGAGGCAGAGTTGATGCGCATTCTCATGCTAATTTGTTTCTTATATTCTCTGAGGAATGGTTCCTGGNTGTATGGTTTAAGTTTGAACTGTCCTCCACAGGCTCACGTTTTGAGTACTGAGCCCCTGACTTATAGCGCTATTTTGAAGGCCACGGAGCCATAGGAGGCAGAGCATGGCTGGCAGGAGTCGGTCACTAGAGATGGGCCATTGAAACTTATAAACAGGTCTCAGCCTGTACTCTGTGCTTCCTGTTCTGTGCCATGTGACATTCTGCCACCTGCTGTCATCATCATGTGGCCACTCTGCCATGCCTTCTCCCTTATGATAGACTGAAATCCCTCCGATAGCACAAGCCCAAATAAAGCTTCCTTCCTTGCATTTGTTGTTGTCAGGGAGTCTGTCACAAAAGCAACTAACATAGAAGTCAAGGACCTTTTCAAGACAGTCTTACTGANAAAAACAAGGACCCAAACAAAAACAACTGACTTACACAACCAAGAGCTGAAGTCAACTAGATGAGTAGAGGCAGAGTTGATGCGCATTCTCATGCTAATTTGTTTCTTATATTCTCTGAGGAATGGTTCCTGGAACAATACATGCTCATGAGCTATTTGAGCAGCATTGCTAAAGCNTAGAAAGAGGGATTTCTACATGTGTAGATAAACAAAGATGCTTCAAATATTTAATTCATTTTCAGTTCCTATAGCAGAATACCTGAGAATAAGGAATTTATAAAGATTGGAAGGTTAATTGGCTCACAGTTCTGGAAGTTGGGAAATTCTAGAGCAGGGTGTTGGCATCTGCTCAGTGTCTGGTCTTCTTGGTGCATCATAGTATACGTGGTAGAGGCCATCAGAAGGGAAGCAGTAAGCAATGTAGCTCAGGCCTGTTTGCTGAGAGAGAGAGAGAGACAGAGACAGAGACAGAGAGAGAGACAGAGAGAGAGTATGTGTGTATGTGTTATATGCATTTGTACACATGTAAGTTCTTGGCCCTCTGTGTGCATCTGTAGAGGCTGTGGAGGACCCTGGGTAGTAAGTTCTTGGCCCTCTGTGTGCATCTGTAGAGGCTGTGGAGGACCCTGGGTAGCCTCTATTTTGTTCTGCTTTCTATCTTTAAGGCAGGGTCTCTCACTCTTTTTGGCTAGAGTTTGGTTGGCTAGGAAGCCCCAGCAATCTTCTCATCTCCACTATCCCTGACCAGGTACTGGGGTTTCAGGCACGTATAGCCATGCTCAGCTTTTTACATGGGTACTCAGAATCTGAACTCATGTCCTCTGATTGTGCAGCGAGTGCCCTTATCCCATGGAACCATTTCTCTGGCCCCAACTCTTCTTATAAAGCTGCTAAGGGTGTTCTGAGGGGTTCTGACCCTAGTTACCTCCCCAAAGACCTTCCTTCCAAATCCCACCAACATATGAATTCAGGGATTAAATTTCCAACACAGGAGATTTCAGGACAATACATTCAGACCATAGGAGACATATTGTTAAAAGGGGGGAAAAAAAACCAAATTCTACAGAATAGGATGGTGTTTTAAAAAATAAGAAAATAGCCCCAAAGGGGATATATAAGCACACAAACTGCTGGTTGGTGCCCAAAACCACCATTTGGAAGNAGTCCTAAGAAATTAATAGTGGCTACTTCTGGGGACTCCATCTGGGAGTCTGGTAAGAGACCTCTTTGTTGTGTATCCTGACTGTTGCTTGNTAGTGGTTGGGGGCCTTGATAAATAGTGGTGTGGCTGGAATCTCTTTGCATTGGTCTGTGTCATTCTTGCAGCAGTTGTTAAGTGGTTTGAAGGTCACTCCTGCTACAATTTTAGACCTTTTTACCATTGAATGTTTATTACACAAACAACCCTTTCCCCAAGAAACCAACTATGTACGTGTGTCACTTCCACATTTAAAAACGAACTCGTAACAGAAAGAATATTGGTGCTTTTAGGACCTCTGTTTGCACAACACATCTCTTCTTTTTCCTTCTTCNTTTTCTCCCAAACATTCTTTACTCTATNCTCCCAGCTGNGTCTGTACACAAGGCAGCTCTCTGTCAATACTTTGGATCTCNTCTCTGGCAGATACATTTTCAGGCAGTCATTTCAGTTCACAGCCTGGTGATGAAGAAGGCTCAGGGGCCAGCGTGATGATTATGGTTCTAATTTGCAATTATACAGCGAGTTTTTTACACTGATCATGGAATCCTGACTTCCCTCCTGTTTGAGTGAGAAGGCTCTGATTTGATTGGAGTAGTATAGGGTATGATTACAGTGAGAATTTGGCTTATTAAATTGATTTGGGAAGAACTACATATTGGGCAACAAATGTAAATTTTTCCCCTCTACTTCTCACTCCTACAGAATTGCATATTNACTGTGTGTAGCTGACCCTGGGCAGAAAAGTGCANATTCCTAATGCCTTCGAAATAGGGGCTGTTGAGACACCTCCATGGATTCTTTAAACTTGATACACACAGACTGNTACTGTTGGAGGTGGCATGAAGCGGAGACAACATCCCTGAANTTGGGTTGTTTTGATTCAGATGTTCTAGGCCCACTTCTTGTGGTTCCTGATTTTGTTCCTACAGTACTGGAATGAACTCAGAAATGTGNACTTGTTAGGCAAGTACTGTACTACTGAGCTGCACCATTACCCCACAAACTATGGTTCTCGATGAAGATTTAAACAATTGCTGTTTAAAGAGGCATTGGTAATCTTTTGTCTGTGCAATGGAGAAGCTGAGGGGCTGAGGAGATGTCTCATTCAGTCAATGGCTTGCTGTTTAAGAAAAGGGATACGGGTTTGGTTCTTTAGCCCCCGTGCAAAAAGCCAGGCATAACGGTGCACACTTGCAATCCTGGCACTGGAAAGTAGAAACAAAGGGATCCTTAGGGCTTCCTGCTTTAGCCTAATTGGTGAGCTCTAGGTTCATTGAGAGACTCTTAATTAAGATGGAGAGCAATTGAGACGGACACCCAATGTTGCCTTCTGACCTCTATATGCGTGGGCATACGTGCANGTGANTACNCATACATANACAGACATGCACGAGTTTGAGAACACATTTAGGGTCCAGAACCATTACTTCCCCTGTGCCCTNACTCTTAACAGCTTTAAAAANAAATCTCAAAGATATCTCAAAGGTTCTTCTACACAACACGGTCAACACTGAGCTTCCAGGTCTCCACCCCAGCTCCCACTCACAGTCTGGTTTTCCTCCAGAGTTCCTATCTCCATGAATAGCACTGTCATCCATTCAGTTCTATGATCCAGAAACCTGGGTATTGTTATTAAAATCTGCTTCTCTTTCTGCTCCTGCTAGCCAGTCTAGCACTTGGTCCTGTTTTTTCGACCACCTGAATAGCAATAAAATCCATTCATTTTCTCCTTCTCTTCCTTTAGCTTAGTCCAAGCCATTACTGTACCNTAGCCACCTAACTCAAGTCCTTGTCTGGCAGCTGTTAGAGAACCTAGACTTCTCTCCACCCTGGGCAACCAGGCCCTAAGCAGAGAAGGCTGTAAGCAGGACAAGAGCCCAGTCAGCCTGTTGACAGTCTGACTACTAACANGTAATATGATTCACACATTACCAAGCCCCACTGCCTACTGAGAGAAGCAGTGACACTTGTTTCATAGCCTAAGTCATTTATGCCCTGCTTCTCTACCTTGACCATGGAGCACATCTTACATGTTAACTAAGCCTGCTTCCTTGTGATGCAAGACTTTCCTCAAAATCTTTAAAGTAGGTAGCTTGCTTAGAATTGCAGGGCTGAAGTTCTCAGATGTAGAAACTCTCCTTACTGCTGTGGGAATGTGTTAATAAAGCTGCTGTCTGAAGGACCATTTCTCTCTCTCTCTCTCTCTGTCTCTCTCTCTCTCTCTCTCCATCTCCCATACCCCCTCTCACCTAACAACAACAACACAGGATCCCTCCTTCAAAGGATCTTTTAAATGTACAGCTGACCTAACTATCTCCTTAGATGATTAACCAATACTCAGAATAGTTCAATAGAATCTATACTCTTTCAGAATGTTCAAATCTATACTCTTTCAAATGTTCAATCTCCACCAAGGCTTATTTACAGTCACTCTGAATAGTGCTATTCTCCCTACTGTCACCACTGCTGCCTTCCCAGCCCCCTTTCAGTTTCTTAAACACAGAACAGCAACTCTTATGTCCTGAGATGTATGTGTGCAGGTAGGCATGTACACCCAATTCTCTGTGCGCGTGCTCTTTCTTCACAGCTGTGCTCATTAGCCCTTTCCCCTGGCAACCCTGCCTCTTGTACACCCTCAGAGCACCCTCTTCTTTTACTCTTGGCACTTACTACACATTATATTCCTGCCATTGTTCAAGGTTTTATTAAGATGTCGAAGCCCCAAAGGACAAGAACTTCACGTTCCTCCTCTTGCTAGCACCCACACACAGTTAGCACTGAAGTCGGCCTTCAGTAAATATTTGGGGCCATTTACATGATCTCCAAGAGGCTTAGTGAGAATTCCACAGGGTATGTATGCATAAACAGCTGTTAAAGAAATCACTAAAAAATTGAAATAAAGAAGAATGTATTCTGTACTCTCTTAGAGACTTAGTAAGTTTGATAAAGAAAAAAATTATCTATTTTATCTCTCCAGTCTGACTTCACAAGTTTTATTTCAAAGTACTTCCTATATTTAAACATTATAGAAAGGAAGAGCAACCAACATTTCTTCCATCTTCCCATTAAGTCTGGAGCCATCTATGCTCTGAGGGTGGCCATGGCAGCAAATGAAGTGAGAGGCCATTGATATGCAAATGAGGTCATTACCATTGGAGGCCACTCCCCAGAACCCAGTCTCAGTTCTTTCCAAGTCAAAGCCAATTTTACATAAAAAAATTGAATCTCCCAAATTGAAATTATTCTCCAAGCTAAAATGCATAGAAATTAAACTATTAAAAAATTGAGTTTTCAATAGATATACCGCTGTTTTGAGAAGGAGAGAGTGACTGTCCTCCAACACTTAGGCTTTGTTCAGTTTGTGAAATGGTTTTTCGGGTTAAGGATGACCAATTTTGACCTTGGGCTGACCTCNGTAGTTTTCCTGGACTATGTTCAAGTTATAGTTATGGGAACTGAGATCCAGAGAAACCCTTGGGTAAATCTAAGACTTGGACTGTTTTTGTGTTCCAAGGATTTGACTCTTTCCTCAACATGGTCTTCTTTTCCATTTTTTTTGCACACTTGCGTGTGTGTGTGTGTGTGTGTGTGTGTGCGCGCGCGCACGTGCACGCATATGGGAGCCAGAGGTTGATGTTGGGAATCATCCTTGATTGTTCTTCTGCCTTATGAACCGAGGCAGGGTTGATCAGTCAAACCTAGAGTTTGCCATTGCCAATATGGCCAATCTTCCTGGCCAACTTGCTCTGAGTGTTCCACGTCTCTGCCCTCNGGGGCTGGAATTAGATAGGTTCCTATGCCCACCTAGCATTCACATAAGCTTGTGAGATCTGAATTCTGGTCCTAGCTCTTGTAGGGTAAGTGTTTTAACCACTGAGCCCTGTCCTCAGCCCAATATTGCTGAATCTTNCAAATCCAGAGTTGGAGAGATTGCTCAGCAGTTAAGAGCACTTTTGTCTTGGTAGAGGGCTGTGTTTGGTTCCCAGCATCCACATGGTGGCTTACAACTATCTGTAACTCCAGTTCCAGGGGATCTGNTNCCATCTTCTGATGTCTGAGGGCACCAGGTATGCACATGATCCACANATATAAATACGGGCAAAACACTCATGCTCATAAAATAAAATAATCTTTTAAANTAAAACAATTCTTTAAAAAACAATCCTCCAAATCTTGCTGTTCTTACTTAGATATGGAGTACTGCCTTTACCCTTCCCAGAGGACTGGGTCTTATAGATTGGTGTGCCTGCTAGTTTTATGTCAGCCTGACCCTATCCAGCGTCATTTGGGAAGAGGGAGCCTCAACTGAGAAAATGGCCCCACCAGAGTGGCCTGTAGCTAACCTGTGGGGTATTTCCTTGACTGATGACNGATGTGTGGGAGGGTCCAGCTCACTGTGGGAGGTGCTGCCCCTGGGCTTGGTGATCCTGGGTGGTATAAGAAAGCAAGTTAGACAAGCCAGGAGGAGAAAGCCAATAAACAGCTTTCTGTCATGGCTGTGGAGTTAGTTTCTGTCTTGACTTCCTGCCCTGACTCTCCTGGATGATGGACTGTAAGCTGTAAGATAAAATAAGCCCTTTCCTCCCCTAATTGCTTTCGGTCATGGTGTTTTATCACAATGATAGAAACCGAAGACAGCTGGCCTCCAGGTGGTGGCACTATTGGGAGATGTTGGACACTTTATGAGGTGGGACCCAGATGGAAGAGGTAAGTCACTGAGGGAGAGTGGGTCCTTGGGGATAGATCATCCCTGTCCCCTTCNTGTCAGTGGTCTCTGCCTCCATTTCTCACCACATCCTTCTCCTGCCANGAAGTCCTGCCTGAGNACAGGGGGCAAAGACACTGTGGATTGAACCCTTGAAACAATGACCTCAAATAAATATTTCCCCTTTAAATTTTAGGTATTCTGTTATGGCAACCGTAAAACTGACCAGAGCAGCCATGATTGCTTTTAATACAGAAACTCGCCTGGCCAGCGCTTCCTCATGTCCACACTTTGGTTTCTAAATTTCACAGGAGCTTTGAAATACATTTCTAATCTCACAGAAGAGAGGCAAAGCAAACACCTTCCAGGAAAGTGGGGTGTTTTTCATCTGTNTTGCTGCCTAAATTTAGTTTCACATAAAAATCTCCAAGACGCTGTCAAATCACTCCAGTGGCTGGATGCCAGGGTCAGAATTGATGACTTGAGAGGAAGGGGAGCAGAGAGTCTGTGATGATCTTGGGGAAATGGGATGTGGCTGCTGAAGCCCAGAGTCCGGCTGCTTGGAACCTCAGCTCTGGTTGCCCTCCCCACCTCCTGTTGCTGACGGATGATGGCCCTGTGGCTCCTGCACCTGCCCGTATACCTGATGCTGCTTTGGACCTACAGTAATGAAGCCTTTGGATTAGACTGTCCTCTAATTCCACTGACTTCTTTCTTTGTTGCAGAATATTATGGTCAATCTTCATTGTCAACTTGATTGGGTTTTGGAATCAACTAGGAGATACACCTCTGGGATTGTCTGTAAGAATGTTTGACAGAAGTTTAACTAGAGAGGGAAGACCTAGCCTAAGTGTGAGCTGTGCGCCCACACTAAGTAAAATGGGGAACAGGGACAGGAAAGCCAGGTGAACAACCACATTCATCTTTCTCTGCTTCTTGATGTAAACAAAATGAGACCAGCCACCACAGGCTCCCACTGGCATGATGAACTATATCCCTTCAAACTCTGAGCTAAAAGAAGCCCTTTCATTCTGAAATTGCCTTGGTTAGGAATTTTGTTACAGCAACAAGAAAAGTAATGTACACAGCCACTGTGGGAGGTGTGTAGTAATTAAGACCATAGGTACCACAGCTCATTGACACTTTGGTCTTTGANGAATGATCTTTCTGGCCCTCAGTGACCCCATCTGTAACCTAGAACCNGAGGAGAAGGAGGAGGTTAATTATACACTGGTTACCATTTTGAGTTCAGGGAGACAGAATACCTGTGTATACAAGTTATGAAAAGTGGGTTTGTTATCTAAATGTAAGAGAGAGTATCCTTGTCAGGATACCCCCTAAGGTTCAGGAAATCTCTTCAGGATAGATGGAACTACTGCATATGCTTCACTTAATTTGAAACTGAGGAATCCTCCAGTTTAGCCCATTTTGGGTTTTATACTCCAGGGCAACAATATTTTGTTGGCATTGAAATATATCCAGTTTGTTGGGAGGAACTGGACATAGCCCCAGCTGTCTGGACCAGTTCTTCTGTGATCGGAGTGTGCTTCATTTCTAGCACTTTCCACAGTTAATCTTACTTTTTTCTTTTGATGTTGAATCGAACCCAGGGCATGCTACCAATGAGAAACTTTCCCTGACCCACAATTGTAAGACGAATTGCTAAATGGTCTTATTAATAAAAACCCAGAGCCAGATATTGGGGTAAAAACTGAGAGATCAGAGAGCAGAAAGAAGCCAGCCACGTTCTTACCACTTGGAGATGCTCAGCCAAAGAGACCTACTTCCTGTATACCCACACCTATATGCCTTTCTGTTCTGCATCTCACTTCNTCTCTCTACCCAGCTACATTACTTCCTGTCTGTCTGTGCAGACCTCCAGACCTCTANGGTTAGTGCAGGGATTAAAGGCATGTGTCACCGTGCCTGACCCTGTTCCTCAGTGTGGCCTTGAACTCACAGAGATCCAGATGGATCCAGATGGATCTCTGTCCCAAATGCTAGGATAAAAGGCATGTGCTACCATTGCCTGACTTCTATCTTTAATATAGTGGCTGGCTTTTTCCTCTGATCCTCAGATAAGCTTTATTAGGGTGCACAATATATTGGGGGATACAGTATATCACCACACACAATTCTCGAGAATTACAAGTGAGAGGNGATAGAAATAAATTGGTTCAAGACTATACAGAGACCCGTGTTGCAAATTATTCATAGGATTCTTGTGATAATCAAATATGATACCATAATGCAAATACTTAACTCAGTGTCTGATGTAACAAAATAGTTACTATTAATTTTTAAGTATGTTAGAAAAAAAACTATGTAAGATCTCTGCATGAAGATCAGCTACTACATGAAGGTGTTTAAGGATGCTTTGTGACAAAGTGCATCATGGGAAATGGTAGCTTAAGAAGTTGGGCAGACTCCTGTCTGAATAATTCCAGAAAGGCTTTGTAGGAACAGAAAATCAGCTTTGTTTTTTATTGACATNCTGGCCAAGCTAGCTCTCTAATCCAGGTCTGGCTATCCTTGGTACTGGTGAGTGACAATTAGTTTGTTCAAATATATATCAGGAAAGACCGTATCATAGACCAGCAGGTCATTTAATCACACTGGGAAATGGTATTCAGCTTTGNGGTACTGCTTCTGATGGAGTGAGAAAGGGCAATGGGAGAAGGTACATGGAGAAGTACAAGCTTCAGGTATGACCAGGAGCTCAGTTCTTTTGTTTGGAGGCCTGTTCTTTTTTTTAATTTTAATTTTATGTGTATGAGTGTTTTGTCTGTGCAACCACACGTATATCTGGTGCCTGCAGAGGCCAGAAGAAGGCATTGAATCCCCTAGAACTGGAGTTACAGAGAGTTGTGGGCTGCCATGTGGGTGCTAGGAATTGAAACTGGGTCCTCTGGAAGAGCAGCCAGTGATCTTAACTGTTGAGCCATCTCTCCAGCCCAGGAGGCCCATTCTTGACCTTGAATAGGTCATTTTTAGGCAACATAAGTTTAATGCTTATGGTTTTGGAGATCAGGAAATACAAGGCCAAGAGGCCAGTAGATTGGGTGTCTGATGAGGGCTTACTCTTTACTTCAAAGATGGTGCCTTCTAGATGTGTTCTCACTGAGTAGAAAGGGTGAACTTTGGTCTCTTTTGTAAAACTAATGCCATTTACATGGTTGGAGCCTCATTATCTAATCACCCTCCAAGGCCCTACCCCACCCCCAACCAGCTTGGAGGTTAGAGTTTCAAATATCAATGGGGTGGAGAAAGTCTTCAGATGGCTTGTAATGGCTTCTTTTTCACCACCTGGGAAAAAGTGGCTCTTCTCTCTTCAAAATCATTCAGACAGCATCCTCAGACCTATCACTGCTTCCCTTGGTACATGCCTCCTCTTCTAATTCTTCCTGCACCCTCTTCTCAGGTTTGTTGTGATCACAGAGAGCCTACCAAGAACCCAAAGAAATCTGATTTTGTGATCCCTCCCTTAGTCTGCAAAGTCCCTCTTGCCCTGTAAGATATTATTTATGGGTTCAAGATATTAGAATGTGGATATATTTGGGGACAGTTATTTAGTCTACTGTATTTGACATGTCCCCTGCTTGGTCGTGCCAGTCTGCGGGTGGCCATACTGGGGGGGAAGGGCTCTGCATCAGCTCTAGGAGGCTGAACACACAGCAGTAATGGCACTTACATTCAACTACAAACTCGGGAGTCAGGGATACTGTTGAGGGATAAATGTCTGGGAGCTGTCTCCCATGGCCAGTCCTAGAATAATCTTGCAGCATTCCTAGCACCTCGAGCTGGGCCTCATACCCTAGGCTGTGTTGGCTCATAAATGTGTCCAGGTGGAACTGTTGCTTCCAGAGAAGGCCAAATGAGGGACTTGGTCTCTATGATTTTCTGTTTCTCATTCTCTTTGGAGCAAGGGTATGGAAGACAGGCCTTCTAAAAAAGTCAAGAGGCAGGAGCCCTGGGAATGTAATGTCAGCCCAGAGAAATAATTAATACTAATCCATTGCAATAACATAATCTGTAGTGATACTATTCAATAATTGTTAATTAAAATTTAATTCAACACATATGAAATTAAGTGTTATAAATATTTTAATGCAATATTTATTACAATTTAATAATTTATTTGTACTGAGTGCTATGTGCTTTTATTATTTTATTAACTAATTCATGTAACTTTAAAATAGTATGAGAAGATTTGGTATGAAATATAAACTCCTTTTTCACCTAAGTCTCTTAGTTTCCCTTTTTCAGAAATGCTGTCTTCTGTATATTGTGCTGGAATTGTTCTTCAGTATCATTTATTTAATTACTTACCTGTTTATTTATTAGCACCAGGGATGGGTTGAAACACTACNGAGCTACATCCCAGCCCTTGCTTTTTTGAGCCAGAGTCTCTCTATGTAGCTCAGGCTGGTGCTGACCACTTCATCCTCTCGTCTTAACATTCTGTTTTCTTTTTGAGATTGGGTCTTGCTCTGTTGCACAGGCTGGTCTTGAAATCCTGGACATAAGTTATCCTTCACCCCAGCCTCTTGAGGTGACATGTGCTACCTCCCTCATCGTCTATCCTATATCCTCAATGCTACCAGACTTTCAGGACTGGGCCATGACACCAGCAGCTGTATAGCTTCTTCCTTTTGAAGGCAGCCGTTCACTTTTCAGAGAAGCTTTCTGATAATACTGGGGCTACAAATTAGCACATTATTTCAGGCCATTTCTGGGCCATTATTTTATCCTCCCTTTGGCTATTTACTGCATGCAAATTTTCCACTCGCTGCAAATTCCAATCACTTTATGCAAATCATCTACTGTAAGTTCCTAAGCCCCAGCACCTGCATCAGACAGAATCAGATGATTCGGGCCTTAGAGTATTAAAGTGCAAACACTTAACTCAAGAAATCTCTTGGGGAACAGTTGAGCATCGGCTAAGGGACAGGAGCTTCTGCAAATATCCCGCTTTCCTTACAGGATGTACTGAACCCTGCTGCTTTGCCACCGGTCTTCCCCAGCTACCTACGAGCCCCTTCCAGGTGGTAATGACTATTTGGAGTAAATATTTTGATGTGAGTGGAATGATTAAGTCTCAGCTGGCTCTGCACAGAACTTGAAGGCAATTAGATTTCCCAGTCAGTGCAGGTGAGCATGCCATTGTGCCNGGCTAGGCTCAGCTAGGTGCTTTGAAAGCCTGTTTTACTAAGGTGGACTTCCTGGAAGAGGAAGTGAAGTAGTGGCTTCCTAACCTTGGATAGACACTAGAATCACCCCGGAGCTTGAAAACCATTCAGGCTGGTCTTACCTTTTNAGATATTGAAGTNTGATCAATGGAGTATGCAGAATTTCCATTCAGGCTNGTCTTACCTTCTCAGGTATTATAGTTTGATCAATGGGGTGTATAGGATTTAAGAACCTTGTCAGGTGATTTGAAGATGTAGAGCAAGGTTGAGGTCCATGAGTCTCAGCAAAAGGCANGAGGCTCTGCCAAAGAGTGCATGGTATTGGGCACTCCTGTCCTTCAATACAGAGTTTTTCAGCATCAGGTCCTTCCTGCTGGGACACAACTGGGGATGAGACTAAATAATAACTTACTAGTGGGTTTTCTTCTTTTCTTTTCATCTTATCTTTTAATTTTTTTCATTACATTTTATTCATTTATTTTGTATGTGTGTGTGGATATGTGCATGTAGGGGGTCAGAGAATAACTTGAGGGCGTCTGTTCTCTCCTTCCACTATGAAGGTCTTGGAGATTAGGCNCAGGTTGTCAGGTCTNACAGCAAACACCATCCTACTGATTTTCATACTTCCTTTTTTTGAGGCAGGGTCTCATGTAGCCTAGGCTGGCCTCAAATTNGATATATAGCTGAAGTGGACTTGAGCTTATGATCTTCCTGCCTTTACCTCCCAAATGCTAGGATTGCATGCATGCAACACTGTGCTTGGTTTNCCCCATGCTAGGGATTGAACCTAGGCTCCCTGCATGCTAGACAAGTACTCTACCACCTGAGCCATACCCTCAGGTCTAAGAGTGAGTTTTAGGAACAGCCTAACTGTCATACAATCAACTTCATGTGTTACCTTGTACAGTGTAATAATTTTGACATATATGTAACCTTGAAACCATCATATGCCAGTTTTCCAGGGCTGTTACGACAAGACAGTGGTTTAAACCATAGAAATTTCTTTTCCCATAGTTCTAGAGGCCATAAGTCCAGCATTAGGTTGTAGTCAGGACTGGATTCTTCTGAGGCTTGCAGACAGCCCTCCACCCCTAATCTTTCTCCTCATGCCATGTTCCCTGTGTACATGTCTGAGTTCTAATCTCCTCTCCTTATAAGGACACTGGCCGTATTGGATTTAAGCTCACCCCAGTGACCCCACTTTACCTTGTGTGGTGATCTGAATAAAAATGACTCCCATAGGCTCAACAGGAGTGGCACTATTAGGAGGTGTGACCTTGTTAAGTAGGTATGACCTTGTTGGGGGAAGTGTGTCACTGGGGTGGGCTTTGAGGTTTTAGATGCTCAAGCCAGGCCCAGTGTCACACTCTCTTCCTGCTGCCTGCTCATTCCAGTGTAGAGCTCTCAGCTACCTCTCCAGTACCATGTCTGCCTGTGCTTTACCATGCTTCCTGCCATGACAATGATGGACTAAACCTCTGAACCGTAAGCCAGCCCCAATTAATTATTTCCTCATAAGAGTTGCTGTGGTCATGGCGTCTATTTACCACAATAGAAACCCTAACTAAGTCACCCTGGTTCCCTCTTCATATGCTATGTCTCCAAACATAGTCAGGCTGCAGCTCTGGAGGCTAGGACTTCAACATGTGCATTGTGGGAGGATAACACAACATAACACTGCCACATCTGAAAGTTTCCTAGCGACCCTTTCTAATTCTGTCTCCCCTCTCCACTCCACCCCATTTCTGGGCAACCACTGATTTATTTTCTGTCATAGTAGACTANTTCGTGTTTTTCACAGAATTGTATACAAATGAAATTACACATCCTGTATTTTTCTCTTGTCTGGCTGTTTTTTCTACTTAACACCATTATTTTTAGATTCTTCTGTGCTGTCGGTATCAATATTTTCCCTTCCCTTCCTCACAAAGCCTCACCAACTGCCTAGGCTGGCCTTGAACTTATGACCCTTCTGCCTCAGCCTCTTGAGTGCCAGGGTTACAGGTCTGTGCCTTCACATTTGGCTCTTTGGAAATTCCTTTTTTTTTTTTGTCTTCCAGCAGTGTTCCATTGTCTGGGTATGCCACACACAGTTACTATTTACCTGCTAATATACTTCTGTGTCATTTCTAGTTTTTGACTTTAGTGAACAAACTGGTTGTGAACTGCCACATGGATCTTGGGAATTGAACCCAGGTCCTCTGCATGAACAACAAGTGCTCTTAACTACTGAGCCACCTCTCTAGCCCTCATACTTTTCAAGTTGTGGGATACATCTCCCACATTTTCTCTGAATCCACACTATAGTGTTANAGAAGCAGTCAATCTGATTTTTAGGTTGTGGGTAAGGGAATCAAAGCAAGGTGTAGCTGCTATGCCAAGTAGGAAGGAACTGGGGCTACTCACTTCCTGCTTGTCTCCTGGGGTGGCACTCCAAGTGGTCCCAGTAGATGTTATTCTTCCAGTGAATGTCTAAACACACGAGGAGGAGTGAGAGTGTTGCCTATGGTTACGCAGGAGGTTCAGAAGCCAGGTTACCTCTCTCCACAAACACAACTTGTATTACGTGCTTAGAAAAGGAGCATTAGCTTTGCCACTTCCTTCCAGAATGGAAGCCACAGTGCCTGCAGTTGCCTCTGGTGTGATCAGAGGTGCTGGGACCTGCCTTTCAAGGAAGTGTTGAGGCTGCACTAATGGGTTGACCCAAGGGAGCAATAGACAGTTTCTGACTGGGTGCATTCTGGCTAGAATATGGTGAGGGAGCNTCATGGCTTCAAGCCCCAAAACAAGGTGTACAANCCAGCCTGGGTTTGTGCCTGTAATTCTGACTCCAAGCTCAGGTCTCAGGTCTCTGTCTCTTCANGCCCTTTGATCGAAGGCTTTCTGTGTCCCCAAGGAGGTACAAGCAGGATATGGAGTGTGTATATGTGTGCTTGTGTTGTGTGTGTGGTGTACTGTAAATTGTAACTGGCTGTGGAGGTAGGTTACCTTCTCTACTATATCTTAGGTGTGAGTGTCTGTGGCCATAATAAGCCTGAACTATGCAAAAGTTCTTTCTTTGTTTACACAAAGTTCTTTCTTTCTTTCTTTACACAAAGAAAGTTTCTTTCTTTGTGTAAAGAAAACCTTACCCGAGACATAGACTCCTGTGTTCTTCTTCCTTCTGTGTGCTAACCTAAGGCCCCATCATAGAGTGCTGCATCAGNGTGTCTGTGGACACGTGACAGGCAAGAATTCATAAACACTTTAGTAAAAACTCTCATCTGCTCAGCCACACCTCATGGGAAACAACATTGGTCTCATTTGACTGATTGAAATTCTGGCTGGAGGTAAAGCATCTCATCTGAGGTCTACCAGGTAGAGTGTAGCAAANACACATTGGGNGTTTCCTGCCTCTCACNTACAGCTGGGTAGTCAGTCCTAGNACACTATAGATAAGAGGTAGATTATTGACTCTAGGTTTATTACGGTGCACAGTATATCAACCACAGGACACCATTTCCCTTGTCTAAGTTTCATCCCCAACTCAGGGACTCTGTACATCAAAATCCTGCCTCTCAGGATATTTTGCTGCTCCTCTGCAGGTAGAAAAGCTGGGGTGCCTCCTGCTATCCCCTGGGCTATACAGAGGCCCAAAACCTCCTCAAGGTCCCCACCAGGTAGACAGGAAGAATTTTCTGTAATCATGCTCCAACACAGGAGACCTGCCTGTTAGAGGAAAGGTTGTTAGCATTGAGTGGTACATTGGTACTGTTAATGGGAGCGAAGGAGTGGGGCGGGGCTGGGTGGGAATCTGAGTGGGAGATGTGAACAAGAGCCAGAGGGGATGATGGGTTTGGAATCCAAAATACCAGAGAGTTCCAATGTCATTGTACTGGGTGTTAAACCCAAGACCTCTCTTATACGTGCCAGGCAAGCAATCTCCCACTGAGTGTATTCTCGGCCTCTCCAGGTTCTGCTTTTGTGTGACCCCATAGAAGTCTTTTCACCCCTTTGAGCTTAATTCCTCCATATTTATAAGAGGAATGTTAACAGCAACAGCTTCCTTTTATATTTGTGAGGATGGCCTCAGATAACAGATATAAAAACCTCTAGAACATGGCTGTATGTATACTATGTATACATAGTAGGGATTTACCTAATTTTACTTTTTTTTCTCCTCTTTCTCTTTTCTTTGATTTTTTTTTGGGGGGAGAGTGGGCACAGATGACATAGGTTGTAATTTTTAGAACATTTGTTATTAAATAGTAAACAGGACATAAAGTACACAATAATGGAGAATCTGAAATGGGGACATTATTGATTTAATTCTTAAATGTTGGGAAGATTAGGCTTCTGAAGGAACCTTTCAATCAAGCATATTGTGTGGTTCCAAAACCCACAGCAGCGGGAGAATGTCGCCTGCTGCTCCATTCTACAGCACACATCTGCCCCAGCTGGATTGTTCCTGGGACATTGTTGAGTTCTCAGCTGGGGCTCACNGTGCCCCCAGAGAGTCCCACAGTTCCTTTCTTCTTGCTGCCTTTAGGGTGGGGNACCTGAGATCCCTGTAACAGACCCAGTACTCTTNGTTCAGTGGAAGACCTCTGAAAATGGTTGAAAAATAAAACACCGACTCAAGGAAAGAAGGGAGGAAGGTTTTGGAGACAGGGGAGCTTGCTACATCACCCAGAATGAGCATGGTCCCATGCCTTCCATAGCATGCACACTGACTCAAGGTTTGCTAAGAGCTGGCATGCTCTGTTGGAGTAGGAAGGGTCACTCTGTAGCTAGTGCTACAGCAGCCCAGGTCTCAGGCCAGGCTTTCTCCAGGCCGCAGTTCTTTGCTCAACCCTGTTTTCGCTCCCTCTGACCTTTATATTCTCCTTTTGCCTCCCACCCTCTTCTTATCCTAAGCCGTAGCCAGCTACTAGACTGTTATTCTCATTCCACTCAGCCTTTCTCCAACACAAGGCTCTTCGTCTCTGAGCTGGACACACAAGCTGTTTCTAGCTAGGGTTCTCCAAATCCCTTCTCCTCCCCAAGCCACAGGATCCTGGGAAGTCAGGTATTCTCCAGCTAGGGGAGCCAGCTGCTCTTGACACCCTGATTCTAGCAAGTTACAATTTACATGCACTCCTCATGCCTCTTTGTCCTCTTATGTTTAAGTGAAAGAAGCTAAGGCTTGGAAGGCAAAGGCCACCAACTATGGTCACTGTTCTGGTGGAAGCTCCACCTCAGCCCCTGGCACTCACATAACCAAAGAGTCTGGAATGTTCTGGTGGAAGCTCCACCTCAACTCCCCTCCCCCATCTCTCTCTCCCCAAATCCTGCCCTGCCTCAAGCCCGCCAAACACCGCTCCTCCCCCAGAGATGCTCAAGACCACTACCACAGGATATTTAAACTGCACCACAGAAAACAGACAAGTGGTTTTTTGGTCTTCCTTCCCTGTCCTCTCTCTGGGGGCTAGAACATCACCTGGTGGGGGGCTTTTACCCATTAAACCTGGGCTTTTTCTTAATTTAGTTTGATTTGGATTGCTGCATCGGAGAGGCTTATTGAGGTGCAGAAACCTNTCAGTCACCAACTATTGAACATCACTGAGTGAGAGCCAGAATACCAGACTCCAAAGCTAGCACAGTTTACGTATAGTTTCAAAATGAGAATATTCCTATTTCTTTTTTACTTTGGGGTGTGTATGTGCAGTAGTGTGTGAGTGGATACATGTTCAGTCAGGTACATTTATGTGTTTGTACGTGTGCTGGTGCCCATGGAGGCCAGAGGCCCACCTTGCTTTTTGAGATGGGGCCTCTCATTGATCTGGAGCCTACCTATTGGATTAGGCTGGTTGTCCAGTGAGCTCCAGNAATCTGCCTGTCTCTACTTCCTCAGAGGTGAGATTATAAGTAGCCAATGTTTTTATGTGGATTTGGGGGATTCAACTCAGGTCCTCATGCTTGTATAGTGAGCATTTTACCAACTGAGCCATCTCCCCATATCAGAATATTTCTGTTTCTAATTGGAACACATACCTCCTCCCCTTCCATGAGTGTTAGGCCAACGTTAGTTGTTTTTTTTTTTCCTGGGACATGTAGGTGAAAATATTCTAAATGATATAATGGAAAGGGGAGTGAACCTGTTTTTGTTGGCTGAATATTCTCCAAGGGCACATTGTGATTGAAGTCTTGGTCTATAGGGCAGCACTATTGGGAAGAAGTAGTCCATTTGGCTTCAGGATTCACTAGACTGGATGATTCACTAGAATGGATGCTAGGGGACCATAGGAGGATGCTCGGGAATTAAGGTTCTTAGTCTCCCTCACCCTGACTGTCACTGGGCTCAATCTTTCCACAAGGGACATTTGTTAGTTGTGAAAGATAAATGAATAATTTACTTTTGTATTTATGACTGCATTGCCTGGATGTTGCTGTCGGTCCCTCATATATGACAATGCACCATCACTGTNCACACTAGCCACTCCTGACCACTCAGAGAGGGGGTTAGCAGCTCTCTGAAGACCATGGGATACAGGACTTGTTGCCTTTGTAATCTCATCACATAAAAGGGCAGGGAACACATTGCAACAAAGTTCACCCCCNGCTTCATTCNCAGGGTAATGTGTCTGTAAGTGAATTAGAAGCAGATTTGACATGTATTTTAAATGGAAAGGTCAAAGGCATCACAAATCACAACATTTCCTCTGTTTAGTCAGGCCTGCCAGCTGTCATAACCTCTAACCCGCAGGAGAGGGTGGAAAGGTACTGATGCTTGTGGGTGGAAGGGCCTTTTCTCCCATTCTCTGTGAACAGATCGTTTTTATTATCACCCTTAATTTACAGACGAAGAAATTGAGGCTTAGAAAATACACTGGGTATCTATTGGCTGTAACTTCTCACCCTAAGACTTGGTGGATTAAAATGATAAACAGTATTTCTGAGTACCAGGGATCTGTGGGTGGCATACCTGGGTGCTTCTGGGTAGCTCTGTGGTCCCTCCTGAGGNTGCAGTCAAGATGTTGGCTTGGGTTGTTGTCATNTGCAGTTTTATCTAAGTTATCTAAGGCTGGGCCATTTGATTTCAAGATAGCNNCTACTCATAGCTGTTGGCTTGAAGCTTCAGTCCCTAGCTATGCAGAGCTCATAGTGGGGCTATGTCATTAATGAGTTTGGCTTCCGCCAGTGCCAATGACCCATGGGAGACCATGGAGAAAAACTGTGCCTTCTTATGAACCACAGACTAGCCNTTCTGCTCTACTCTGTTGGTCAATTTTGTCCACTGTAANTGGAATTAGGATCAAATTTAAATTTTTGTCTCTTTTAACTCACCCATTTCCTTCCAAGATTCTATTTTATAGAAATTCATACAAACATGTACAACATACATAATTTTAAAAAGAAATGGGAATGCTTTTATAATAGGGAAGATTGGAGACAAATCTTAGATTGGTGAAATTGTATGTTGTGNTAATGAAATGTTATATAGCCCCCAAATAATGAGGTGAGTATAGATGGAAAACTTTCCAAGACACATTGTTGAACATGTGTGACAGTGGTTGTTGAATGAGAGCTTGTATATAATTCTATATATCTAGAAATATGCAGTTAGATATAGCTATAAGTATAGTTGTATACACATTTAATTCATTTAAACATATGTATTTACTTTAATATAAAGGTAAAACACAACAATCTGGGGCTGGGGCTATGACTCAGTGGGTGAAGTACTTGCCAAGTGTGAGGACTCGAGTTTGGAACCCCAGAACACACATAAAGCTAGACGCTGTAGAGCGTGTGGGTAATCGCTTATATTTTTGGTTGTGAGCCTAGCCATTAACAGTTGAGCTACCCCTCCACCCCTATGTGTGGGTAATCTCAACACTCCTGTTTTGAGATGGGAGGCAGAAGTATGAAGTCCTGGAAGCTTTGGGGCCAGCTAGCCTGGAGTACACAGCAGTGAACAGTAAGAGACCCTGTCGAGGCAGGTAAAAAGTGAAGACTAATACCCAAGTTTGTCCTCTGACCTTCATACATGTACCGTGGCACATTTAATGCCTTTCCCATGCACACTTGTCCCACGATCACACATCAACCCAGACACATTGTTGTTAACTCAGCTACCAGACATGATTTGTATGCTGCCACTTCCCCACTAATGTATTTCTTTTCTGACCAGGAATCCAGTGGTTTTTTCCCCCTCTACACTTAGTTTCATATCTTCCTATTCTTGTCTAGTCTGAGTTCCTCATTTTTTTCTTCCCTTTCACGACCTTGGTGTTTTTGAAGATTATAGGCCAGTCATTTTGTAGAATGACCCTCAATCTGGGCCTGTCAGGTGTTTCCTCACGATTAGAGGGAGATTATTCATTTCTATCAACACCACAGGGTGATGTCATGCCCTTCTTCAGACAGCTTATTATAAGACTGTCTTATAGTGTGGAGTGTCAGCGGGTAAATATGGGGCCAACTGGTCTTCTCTGGTCAAGTAACTATTTCTCTTCTCGCATTTAGGAAATCTTGCTTGCAACAATTATATATGGTGTTGTTTGCNTAACAGTTATTTTTAAAAATTTTTTAAAATTCATTTTACATACCAACCACAGATCCCCTCTAATAGTTATTTTCTATTTTCTATTATTTCTTGCATATTTACTAGTTTTTTTCTTGTAAAAATGAGCTGTACCTTTCTGCCAATTTATTCAATGATTATTTATTTCTGTATGAAAAGTAACCATGCTAAAATGTCTATTCTTTATAAGATTAATGTAAGTAAAAATCATGAATTTTTTTAAGTTATTGTTTTTCAAAAAGAATGAGTTGATCATATCTGGCAGAAGCTATAGCCTGATATGCAGGGAGAGGGAGCAGAATTCTCAGGTAGGAGTCTGTTTTGCAGGACAGAACAGACCCCGAGGCCCCTTGCAGCATGGAGATTCTTAATTTCATTTCACACCTGGTGAAAAGACTCAGAAGAGAATTTGGTGATTCGTGCTGAGGCTGGGGTTAGGATCGACATCCGGTTCCAAGGTCACGTGTCTTCCAGCAGCCTGCTTTAAACATCGGGAGGTGAGCTTGAAGCCTCCTTTCAAGTCTGAATTTCTGCACCTGTGAAGTCTCCCAGCTGTGCNGAGCTCTGACTCCATCCTCCCTTCTGCGGGCAGACTCAGGCTGGAAACTCGCTGCCCACGGGCAGCCTCAGTTGCTTCGGTACCAATCCAGTCTGTCTGAACCTCAGAGATAAGGTTCTCTTTAAAGAGCCTCTCCGCTCTTGCCACCCTGAGCAGGGCTCCATCCGACTGCAGTTCTTGCCTGCACACGATTTAATTCCTCTTCAGCACAAAGAGATGAGGAATCAATTGTGCGTGTGTACGTGTAAATGTAAATGCGAGCGCAGCGCATGTTCCCTGTGTTGCATGGGGGGTAGGGGTGGGGGTAGGTGAAAAGGAGCCAGATAAAGACTCAGTGTGAAGAGATGGGCAAGGCAAACTCCATCGTTCCCAGCAATCAGCTCCTATCAGGCTTGGCAGTACAGTGTCTTGGGTGCCCATCTCCGGGCGCTGGAGAAAGAGTTCAGCTGGTAAAAGCGCTTGCTNTACAAGCATGGCGACCCAAGCAGATCCCCAGCACCCATGTAAAGATCCAGTGTGGTGAAACGTGCATGTAGAGGGTGGGTACAAGAGGTCTCTGGGGCTTGTGCGGGGTGGCTAGTCTTGTTGAATTCACGAATTCCAGGCTCAGTGAAAGATCATGTTTCAAAATAAGGCAGAGGTCAATAGAGGAAACATCTAACACGGTGTCTTCATTGGCAGACAATGGAGGACTTGTGAATTGTGACCTTTCTCTAGTCTGGGCCTGTGCACTGCATGCCAGGTAAAGCAGTGTGTGTTTTCTCTGGGAAGCAGAATTTTTTTCTTCAGTTTAATAGTATTATTTTGTAGCCTAGCCTGGCATAAAATTAATAGTAATCCTCCTGCCTCAGTCTTGCAAGTGCTGGGATTACAGGTGTGTGTCACTAGGCCTGGCTGAAGCAGAGTTTTCTTGAAAATACCAAGGTTACATGGTGTTGAATCCGTGCTGAATTGGGGCATTGATTTTATGTTTTTTTTGATTTTTATAAAGGTTAAGAAGTGAGTGGACCAGATTGTTNAGTAGCCCAATAGATATCCTTATTAAGATAAAATTGTGAATTTTCAGAAAGGCACTTGGTACACATCCAGACAGCTGAAGGGACTGACACAGACCCGTGGTGTTCTCAAAAGTGCCACAAGATGGCGCCGCTGCTGCTTCTCAGTCCTGACTATAGAGAAACNGCCTGTAGCNGCTTGAACAGTTAGTCAAAAGTTCTTTCTCTACAAGTTGGAAGTGATTATCCAGTGAACATCCTTCTTAAATAATCTTGAATTTTGACTGCCGGAGAGTTCCTCACAATGAGGCCTTTTGAAACACTTTCCAGTGGAAGCCTTGCCCTTTTGGTCATGTTTGCCAAAGGCTGGGTCATCCTAAAAGAAGAAATGGCTGGCTGGCCAAAGAACAAACTGTGCTGGAAATGCCAGGACCGAGAATCCTTTTGCATCAGACTCTTGGTTGTTCTCTCTAGCACAAGCCAGGCTGAAGAGGGCTTCCCCATCCTGCCTCCTGTGTCTTCTTCCAGGCGTCTAACTGGCCCCTCATTAGTATAGCATTGAACTAGATTCTGCTTGGTGTGAGCTCTGCATGAAGGCCGCATAGGGGCTAGTCTTTAGATACNATGCTCCAGACGTGAATGCATGCATGCATAAATCCATCTGTCCATTTCAAATGCATCGAGCACTTGCAGTGTTCCAGGTAGTATGCTAGGAGCTGGGAACACAGCAAATCCTGGAGCAGACATCTGGATTTGCATGTCTTTCTGGCTCCTGCTCTTTTCCACCTGGAATCTTGCCCAGGGTAGGGATTTCTTTCCTTTCAACTCCACCTTTGGTCTTTATGCTTGAATGGAGTCTCACAGTTCNATTATTTGAACTGTAGCTTTCACACTGCGTCTGGGAAAATCCTCAGGAACCCTGCCTGCCTCTGGTTACTTCCTCTGGTAGACAGACAAACTGACCTGAGCCAGGGTGACTAACCAACTCCACTTGACTGGGCCCGAGAGTGGAGATAGTCCTGGGTGGCAGGACTATCACTTTAGAACCAGGACTGATGGCTTCCTAAGATGAAGGCTTTCAGGGCTACAATCTGACAGACCTGGGCAAACAGAGATGAGCNGGTCACCATGACCAGCTCTCCCTCACATCACTGACAGGCCTGGCCTCCTTGTCCTTCTACTTCTCAGTGTTTCTGAGGTCTGTACTGCCATAGGAGCTCCTAGANGCCCTTGCTTGTCCTATGCTGGCTGAATTTGGTGCTGACTAGTAGGGAGGCCCGGTGTGGGAAGGCATAGCTTAGCACAGAGTTCACCTTGGACAGGAGCAGCTGTACCTGTCAGCCTCAGCTGCTTTCATTGTAAAATAGGTGTAATTATCCCCACCTCACATTTGTTGAGAGGATCAAAGAGTTCATGCATACAAAGTGTCAGGTAGAAACCTAATGTGTGAGCACATGTGAGCACAGCCAGATATCGATGATACATTAAACAACAACAAAAAACACACAGACTAAAACAGCAAGAGGAATTCAGAGCTGCAGAGCCCAGGGCAGAGTACTGGCATGGAAGGGTGGAATGGTATGGGTGTGGCTGGAAAAAAGTGGTGTGGGTGGGGGCAGAACTCTGTGGCTTTCTCAGTTCCCTAAGGTGTAATAGATTTTACTCTGGTGGCAGGCGGGAATCCCTGAANGATTTAATGACTTCATCAGTTTGGGTTTTAGAAGACCNGCCTCTCATCCCTAGATGCTCTGTGGATGTAATGCTACACAGTAGCTACTTAAAAATATCTCCCTTTTTGATGTAGTTCAGTTGGTAGAATGCTTATATAGCAGGCACAAAGCCCAGAGTTCCATCCAATGCCACATAAACCAGATGTGGTAGCATATGCCTATAATCCTAGCACAGTAGGACAGGTGTGGGGAAGTGCATGTGATCAAGATACGTTGTATACTTGTATGGAATTGTCAAATAATAAATAAAAATATTATTAAAATAGTTATTTTCTCTTTCCTTGAATTTTCCCCTTACAGCTTCCTCAGTTCCTTTACCTACCTTTTCAACAAACCTTTATTATCATCGAAGTCAGGGCTGAATACTCTGATAGGATTTCAGGGTTTTCAGGGCCTGCATCTCCAATAGATTCAATCCTGGGCCAGTCAGGAAGATCNTGGCTGGGCTGTGGTACACTGAGTCTCAGGCTGCTAGCCACAGTGACAGAACCAGGAGAGGCTGAGCAGTCTGGCCCCAGAACTAGCCTCCTGGCCTCCCTGAGTGGCTCTTTTCTATGTCAGGTGAGCTCTGAGCATCTCCAGTCTCTGTATTTCCATGTCCCTGACATCAGGTGCGTTCGAGGGCTTTATACTTGTCCCTAGTGCTGAGAACCACAGATTTTGACTTATTTTATTTCCATCTTATGTAGGACTTGCTGCCCATGCCCTGTCCTTGCAAATCCNTNTTCCTCTTGTCACCCAGGACTGTCAGTCTCTTGGGAAGGGTGTGTGTATGTGTGCTTTTCCTTGGGAGAAAGTTTGGGGGGGCAGGGGAGGTACTACAGTATTTGGTAGGGCAAAATCAAATTTGGTCAATAGAAGGGGTCTTATTATAGTCATGCTATACGAAATCCAACCTTACAGAGTCAGCCTACCAGATGTGAGTCATGGGGATCCTACCCCAATTTCCCTACAGGACCATTTCTAGGGTACCTAGAAATCCTTTGTTTGGNGTTGTGAGAAGTTGTGGCTGGCTGTCAAAAGGGAGGGTAGGTGACTAGTTCAGGCAACACTGGGGAGTTTTGTATATTGTTTTATTGGTTCCCAGCANCTTCCCTTGGAGGTGTTGCTGGAGTGATAATGGATGATGCCAAAATCCTTCCACTTAATTCATCTTCAAGGAACCCCAAATTCAAGACCTTTGTCTTTTGAGCCTAAGGAAAGGGTTGCAGGTTGAGCAGAGAGAGAGGTTCTGCCACAATTGTGGAACTGCAGGGTGATGTGGCAGCCAANTGTGGCCCCTGGGATGGATAGCAGGGATCAGTGTCATTTTGAGATCAGGGATGAGGCCCAAAGGNATCAAGGGAATGCTATTCAGGGTCCTCCCAGGGGAAGTAGGGGATCTGGGGTAGCCTGTGTGGAAGGAAAGAGAATGGACCACACAGTGAACACAGGCTTGTTCTTTCCACAGTGTCCCCATGTNCTATCTGTACCCACCCCTACCAGGAGCCTTTGGCCTCTGTGTGGGCTGCACCCATGCAGGGTTGCTGTGTTCATATCTCTTANTCCATAGCTTTGCCCTTTGGCACACCCAGACTTACTCATCATGGGGGAAGCAGAAGTCAGTGTGCCCTCTCTGATTCCATGGTGAGGGTAGTTAACCCCTGAAAGTTTCCCATTTTTCTGACCCTTAAAGTCTTTAAAATTTTTTAGATAACAACATTCCTGCATGTTTGCTTCAAGGATTAACCTAGANCAATACCACAATGTGTCTGGCTCAATGTTTGGCTTAGAGTGAGTCCCCAGATTCTAGACCCCCTAAGCTCACAACTCCCAGGTTGGCCCCAATGTCGCATTTGGAATTACTTGCTCCCCAGAGCCCTGGTTTTCCTTCTGCTCTGCCCTGAACAGCACTGCAAACTTTCTGTCTTCAAACTCACAGGTGTTGGTGAATATTTCAGTGTGTAATAAANGGGAATAGACCTCGTCTGTGGGAATTCACNTTGGCAATTGAATCCCAATGCCACAGAGCAGAGTCAAGTTGAAGATGTTTGGGTCATTGTGTTCCATCNCTATGCATGAATTAATGATGTTGTGGTAGTTTGAATATAATTGGCCCCCATAATCTCATAGGGAGTGGCACTATTAGGAGGTNTGNCTTTGTTGGAGTGGGTATGGCCTTGTTGGAGGAAGTGTGTCACTGTGGGGGCAGGCTTTGAGGTTTCCTATGCTTGGGATACTGTTCAGTGCTTTAGTTGACTTCCTGTTGCCTGAAAGATATAGGATTCTCAGCTACTGTTCCAGCACCACATCTGCCTGCACACCATCATGCTCCTTGTCATGATGATAATGAACTGAACCTCTGAAACTGTAAGTGAGCCACCCCAATTAAATGTTTTACTTTTTCAGAGTTGCTGTGGTCATGGTGTCTCTTCACAGCAATAGAAACCCTAACTAAGACAGATGTTATCAAAAGGTCTTGTGGGACTNGGCTGCTTCACTTCTCTTTGCAACATGAGGGAGAATGCAGAGGTATCCCTTCTGTCATATGGGGATACAGAAAGGAGGCTCTCACTGGACAACAGGTGCTGGCTGGTACCTTGATCTCGACTCACCTTCAATACTATGAGAGATCANTTTCACCTTCGTATAAATTACCCAGTCTCCTGAATTCCATTATAATATTAATAACACCAAATGGACTAAGGCAACATCTATTACTCTGAGTATAATGAGCTTGCTTACAGTTCCTCCTTGTTGCAGCAAAGATTCAGTGTATGTTAAATTAGAGAGCACGTACCACTGTTCTTCTTAAAAAGGCACAAAGCAGTTTCAACTGTCCCCAGATAACGTTGACAGNCTTCAATGTGACACCCGTGGTCTGTCCGCTGTCTTCTCTCTCCCCATCACTCTCCCTCAGCACACTTTCCCTTGTACCCCACAACCATTTCAGGGTAGACTATGCTCAGCCTGAGATAATGATCTATTTTATTTTCAAATGAGAACTCTCACAGAGTTCGAAAAGTAACTAGTTCAGTTCTATGCTCAAATCAAGTAGCTTTTGCCATCCTTAGAATTGCTGCCTTGTGTCAACTGCCCCTTCTGTTCCCCACTTCAGGCAGGCTCAGCCCTGCTACCAGCTGTGGTTGGACACCCGAGCCATCCTTGCTTGCTCCAATGCTAAGGTCTGTCTCCCTGGTGTGTGGTTGCTTCTCTTCAGCCACACTGACTAGTAGAACAGTTGAAGTGTCATGTATGTGTGTTTTTGCTTGCACCAACTGATGAGAGGGTAGAAGTCAGTCTTTAGTGCCCTCAAGTTTTGAAAACTACAAATTTGACTTCACAGATTTATAAAACTTCAAAGCATTCTTACTTTCATATTAAAAAAATTTATTTTCATGCCTGCCTGCCACCTAC
>LZPO01027427.1:294536-305026 GCA_001675575.1 Neotoma lepida | reverse complement strand
CGGCAGGTAGGAAGTCATGGCTCTAGGAATCGGCAGGTAGGAAGTCATGGCTCTAGGAATCGGCAGGTAGGAAGTCATGGCTCTAGGAATCGGCAAATGTGGCAATGTTGAGACAGAACCTGGGAGGATGAGGCTCACAAGTCTTCCAAGTCGAGGAAGCTAAGGAAGATCTCCCTCACTTCTTCAAGATCAGAAGGTGTTCTGACAGGGTTCTTAACTCGGGGTTCACTGAAGGGTCTTTAAGAGAATTTTGGGAGTCTGTGAACTTAGGAAAATATTGCATTTTTATTTTTCCTAAAATNACATAGAAATGAACAATATCCTTCGGCTATTGAATGAAGAAAACAAACTATTGTAGCATTAATAGTATATGTGAACAATAAAAAAACAGTGTTTTAAACAATTTCACAATATATTTATTGCCAGATTCCTCAAGCATCATTCATGTTCATGACTACTCGTAAATGACAGAAGTTACTAGACCCTATGCTAGATCTTGCTTAGTGCATTAACAAAGAAGCACTCTATATCACATTAAAAGGTGGTTTGTGTTTAAATATCATTGTGTTCCTTTGTTATCAATTGTGCTTTATTCTATGCACAACTTTGGTGATATGCCAAGAAGCAGTTCACAAGTGTCAATAGTGTATTTGGACAAAAAGGTTAAGACACTCATATTTCGATGGNGCAGAGGGGCAGATAGCTGGGGATGCTCTTACTTTCATGCTATAGGAAGGGATTGTGATCAAAGGGAACCTAAAAAGAGGCTTCCAGTGCTTGGACTTTGATTATCTACTGTTGTTTTAGTTTGTCCCTGCGTGGTCTACAGGCCTGCCCTGGAGCCCAGGGTAGAAGATGGTACCTAGGGCCTGTTCAGGTTTAGTGGATCTAAGACTGGGAGGGTGAGCAGAGGCAGGGATGCTGGCTGGCAGGGATGCTGGCTATCGAGGATGCTGGTTACCTCCTTGGCCCTGTTCTTCCATCTGATAGCCGTGTTTACAGATCTGAGATTAAGAGCCAGGCTCTATGCTGTACTAACTGAGTTTGTTTAGACTACTGTGTTACTTCCAAGTCTCAGTTTCTTAGTCTATAATTTTCATTCATTCAATTAATGCTGATGAAGCACCAGCCACTATCTAGGAGGATGCTACCTAAACAGCCATTGAGTGGATGAAATGAAGTACTGCATCTGAAAGCTCTTTGAAAACAGATCCTCTTATTGAGTGTTTTTTTTTAATGTATGTGGATATGTACATATGTGTGCATGAGTTCATATATATACAGAAATGTACATGTACAGGAATNGCATGTAGAAGCTAGAGAGGATGATCTCTGCTCTTTTCCTTGGTCACCATTCACTTTGTATATTTTGAGACAGTCTCTCACTAGCCTAGAACTCACTGAGTAGTCTAGGCTGTCTGACCAGCAAGCTTCAGAGATCTTCCTGTCTCTGTGTGATTATGAGTGTATACTGCCACACTTTGCTCTTTCCAACCTGGGCTCTAGTGTTTGAACTTAGGTCCTTGTACTTACAGGGCAAGCACTTTACCAACTGAGCAATCTCTTCAGAGCCTCATTGAAGATTAAATTATCTAGGGCCAGAGTGATGGCTCAGTGGGTAAAGGCACTTGCTAACAAACCTGACAAACTGAATTCAGCCACCAGAACCCACACAGCAGAAGGAGAAAACTGACTGCTACAAGTTGTCCTCTGACCTCCACATAAACACCATGACACAGGCGGTTCCCAATACATAAATAAATGTAAAAATTTTTCAAATAATCTATACTTTCTGCTATTTATTTACTTATTGATTGATTGATTGATTGATTGATTGATTGATTGAGATAGTATCTCACTAGGTAGCCCTGGCTGGCGTGGAACTCACTATATAGACCAGGCATTGAACTCATAGAGATCCACTTGTCTCTGTCTCCCAAGTGCTATGATTAAAGGTATGTGCCACCATTTCTGGCTTCTCCTTAGTGTTTTAAGAGAAGAAGTTTGAGTCTTACTAGGAAAATCTTGCTTGGAGTTCATAGCTCTTCTGGAATGATTCTCAGTCACCTAGATAATACAGTGTCAAGTGTGGGGACTTTTCCAGGCATTTCTATTAGATGAGACCNATCCACTGGATTCCATTAGAGCTGTCAGCCTGTCTAAGAGGGTGTGCATAATTATTTATGCACTGAAGTACTCTGATAATTAAACTCATTCAAAGTCACAATGATTGGTTACTTAAGAAACCTGAATTGCCATAGTGGGACAGTAATTCAAAAGTATGTTACACTGTTTGGTTTGAAAGCACAGCAGTTTGTTGCAACAGGGCAAACAGAAAATGTTCACGCATTGACTCAAACTAGGAATGCCAAGGCCACTTGGACAAACCCTTCAGTGATCCATAGTGTACCTCAAGGCTTAAAGTTATTCCATGTTCTCAACAGGACCCAAGAGGCACACTGCACACTGACTTCTAAACATCAATAGAATTCTATCTTCTCCGGTGTAGGCCATCCAGAAACAAGATTCTAGGCCCGACTAGAGAAGACTATTTTGCTCCCCACATCTCTTAGGATGTCTACTTTGCAGGCTTAGCTGAGAGCCCTACTAATGGGGTTTTGACACCCAGGGCTCTGTGTAGCTCCCGTTTGTGTGGTCCCAGGCATAGAAGATCCTTTCAGAGAGAGCTGGTGCTGAGAAGTTTGGGCTCTTGATTCTTTACCTTCTACCTGTGTTGTTGGCTGCTTGCGTCCTCTTTGGGTAATTTCTTTTAGTGTCTCTGAGCTTCATTTTTTTTATCTGCAAAAATGGAATAGCAGGACANCAGGGAGATGGCTTTGTCAGCTAAGTGCTTTCCTTGCAAGCACGAGGACCTGAGTTTAATTCCCAGAAACCATGTAAAATAAGCTGGGTATGGTGGCACATGCTTGTAATCCCCATGCAGAGATAGGTGGATTCCCAGGACTCGCCAACAGGCCTGGACTGCTTTTTGAGTTAAGAAATAAGATGGGTAACTCCTAAGAAATAACAGTTGAGGTTGCCCTCAGGTTGTCACATGCACACACACACACACACACACACACACACACACACACACACACACATTCACAGCCAGTAGTCTCTTGATGGGCTTTCTGAAGATTGGATGAGAAAATGATTTTAAAGTACTTGGCTCAGTGTCTAGCCCACAGTAGGTGCTAAACCAGTGTTATCTGTTGCTGCTGTCATTATCTCAGGGACGCTGTGGTTGGAAGCAAACTTGTTAGGTTCTCTTTAGCATGTTGCACCCCACTTCTCTTCTGGTATCCTGTTTTCTGCTCCTGGTTGGCTCCTTATCTCNATTCCTGGGAACATTCTGGTATATTTTTCTCTGGATTCCCATGGGAACAGAATGAATGAACCCTTGTCTTACAGGGCTACAGGATTCTGTTAGGGAAGGTCTTCATAATCTTGGGTCAGGAAATGTCACCCTCTAACCTAAGTGCTTGGGAAACTAGTTTAAGTGAGGGCAAAGGAGGGGAAGGACTTGGCAGTATTTTGCACTAAAGGGATGCTCATGTGTCTGAGAGTGGCATGTTCTTGGAAGAGTTTTAGCTTTTCTGAGCTCAGGACTATGTGGCAGAGACATTGATCTATCCATTGCAAACTCTCCCACTCTTCCATAGTGTGATGTCATCACGGAGAGGTGCCTGTTGAGACAAAAGTTCCATACCCTAGCTGCACTTCCATCTAAATGGGGTCATGAGACTAGTTCTTCCCAGTGAGTGAGAGAGGCAAGGATGTCCTACTTCTGTGCTTCCTATGTACTTTCTNNCTTGGCGACTGGAAATAAAGGACCCTGAGGACCCTGAGCAATGGGAGAGCCACAAGACAAAAGGACTTTGTGTCCTTTCATCAACATAGAGAGGAAAGGCAGGCGTGAATGTTTCTGCTGGACTTTTAAGTAAGTGAGAAATACATTTCTGTTGTGTCAAGATACTGAAATGTTGGGTTTATTTGTTATAGTGGTAAGTCTTATTCTGATAAAGCGAGCATGTTAAATGAATATATTGACTTGCAGTTCTCCACCAACCCAAGTTACAAACCCTCCATGTATTGATTATTCGTTTGTTTTTATTTATTTTAAAAGTTGTTTTGTATTTGTTCTTTGAAAGTTTCATACAATGTAATTTTGTCATATCTACCAAACACTACTTCCCTCCAACTTTCCCTGTGCCCCTACCTTGTTTTCCTTCCAACTTCCTGTCCTCCTATTTTTTTTTAAATCAATAATCTTTGGCCCTCTTATCCAAATAATAATTAAAGAAGAAGAGGTCATGAATTTGAGAGAAAGCGATAGGGGGATGGGAATTGGAGGGGGAGGAGGAGAGATGGAAATGATTTAAGTACAGTACTCACATATGGAATTCTCAAAAAATTTCAATAAAAATAACACCCCAAGTCCAGTTAATGCAGTTCATATGTGCATGGGTTGACTATCCATCGGGGTGTAGGCAATCTCTATATTTAATGGGAAATTTTCTAGGGGCCTTACTTGAAGCCCTGGAGATTGAGTGAAGAAAAAACAGATAGGACCTCTGCTGGAATGAAGAATTTATGTTTTGATTANAACAGCTATAACAATAATGAGATGAGTGTTAAAAAGAAAGCAAGCCAGGGGATGTGGTATGGAACAATGACACTTTTGTAGGATTCTTGCTGACTGTTTCTTTAAGGAGGTGCTAGCATTGGAGTTGGGACTCGATGGCAAAATCACATTATTGGTTNTTCCCACATTGGAGGTGATTCACCCACATCAAATGACTTGCCCTTCCAGACAACACACCTTTCTGATTCCTGGCTACTGGAGATGCTTTCCCTTTTGTGACCTCCTCTCTGCAGACCCAGTTCTCGCATTTGCAGGGAGAGGGACTTCTCACACAAAACAACTCCCTACTACCTGTGCTCCTGTCCTGANGCTAGCACAAGCAAACTGTGTTATATTCTGTTTGTTTGTTATCCATTGATTTCCCACGTAGTCTGAGACCTCTTGCTCATTCATCTTTGTAGTGTGGATTATTGCACAGTGCTGGGCACACAGCAGGTGCTCGATAAATATTTGTGTAGTTGACTGGAATACAAAAATCACAGTAGAGATGATTATTTGCTTCTGCTAGAAGCCTGCATAATGCATTGTGTTTATAAAGTGGCTTTTTTGTATCATCAGTGCCTAGAATGCCAGCCCCTTTAAATGTGTGCATATGGTGACTGAACCAATTTTAATTACTATGTGCACAAGCACTCATATTTCTTAGACACAAGGCAGGCTCCCTTTGTTTTCTTCTATCTTTTTATTATCCCCTGGTTGCAAAACATTTTCTCTAGCTCCTGGTGAGCCTGAGGACACTTCTTTGGCTGATGAAACAATGTCTCCTAGATCCTCTGTTAGGAGGACTTGAAGGCTTGGGGCTAGGGAAGACTTCTCTCTTCTGCTTCACATTCCTGTCAGACGGGCAACCAGTGATGCAAGGGACACATGCATAAGACCACAGTTGGGAAACCTCTTCTGCTTATGACAAAGGTCATTGTGTCACCATTCTCCTGGGGAGCCTTGTTTCAGGAAGGTAGGGTGGAAGAGAGGCGAGCTCACATCTGGTGAGCTGAACTTTTCACATCCAAAGCTCTGGGTAAATTCTTACTGTGCAGCCCATGTAAGCCATCTCAACCTCTCTTAGCCTTGGTTTGTCTATCTTCAAAGTGGAGCAGGAGCAGCCACAGTACAATTCTGTTTTGAGGATAAAAAGAATAAAATAACAACGATAATGATTTTATTAGAAGTCATCAAGTGCTTCTTAAGTGGCATGTCCTTTATACAGATCATCTTTTAATAGTTACAAATGTGAAACACAGGTCACGTTGTTTAGGGATGGGGATGTAGCTAAGTGGGCAAAATGCTTGGCTAGTAGATATGGATTCCTGAGTTCAACCCACAAATCCCTGTGTTTGTTCCTTAATACTGCATAAAGCAGGTTCACACCAGTAATCACCTGTAACCCCCGTGCTGGGGAGGTGAGGGTGGGAGGATCAGAAATATAAGGGCATCCTTGGTTATGTGGTCAGTTCAAGACAAGCCTAGGATACAGCTGAACCTGTAATAGCACCATCAGTAGCAGCATCACCACCATCATCATCACCATCAACAATAGCAGCAGCAATACATTGAATGAATGAGGCTCATTCCTGTTTCTCCACAGAAAACTGAAGAGGGCTGCCATATTTCATTCAGGACTTTCCCCTAGCAGTCTGGTTCAGGACAGACAAGGAAGTAGAGTTATGATTGGCAAGGCTGGGTNGAGGGAGGGCTTTCTTAATCTGAGAAAACTTGTGTTTAGGGGACTGGTTCTCACTAAAGGTAGCAGTTTACTTTTCAAATTCTCCTCCTTGGTGGAAGCCCCACAGTTCACTTGTGTTCTAATCCATCCTCTTCAGTTTCCCTCTATATTATCTGGCAAATATAATTGTCACACACCCATCATTTTGTTGTTGATCATGTGTGTCATGATATAAAACACAGATTATTTGCCTCAGAAGAGTGAGTCTGAGCTGCACACCAGGCAGAGAGTGCCCGAGAACACCCCAGGTGTGACTCTGTCNCCCAGGAAAACATGGAATTGATGCTCTGGCTGAAGAGGGCAGACAAATGATCTGTCTTTACCACCTGCCTCCTTATTTTTGTGGACAGTTGGAGACAGAAGGAGGGAAATTCCTGAAAAAAAGACCTGGCAAGTTTGTAACTTCAATGAATAAGAAAATTGGTACTAGAAAAAGGAAATGATTTGGAAAAGATAAGTGTTTTAGTTTGAGTTTCCCTGGAAGGAGACCGAGACACATCTTGGAAAGCAATGCCCTATCTGGGACTGCAACACTTGTGGGGATCACAGGGAAATGAGGCAGGTGAAGTGGGGGGAAATATACAGGATGCTTTCTCTATCAGATTAGACCTCGGGAAAAAGGAACCAGAATAGAGCACACACTTCAAAGTTATCCTTGAGGCATGAGGGAGCTGGGGTATTTCCATAGCCATCCTCATCCATCAACGGTTGGTTTGGCAGTCTAGTGTGCTGGAGGCCACGTAGATGGATGTTACTCAGTGTGCTCTGAAATAGTGGAATTTGGAGAGTAGTGATGGGCTATCATCAGACTTTGCTACAAGCTCCCACCCTGAAATCATACTACCTGCATTTGAACTTCATACTCTCTGATGTGTTGTGCGATCACATCCACATTGTTTTCTAATGTATGGGATTTGTTTTGTTTTATATGATTTTCTGTTGTGTGTCTGTTGTACAGGATTTACAATAGTTCAGACCTTACTGGGTGGCTGTGGAGATGAAGAGAGATAAGATATACAGATTATAGGGAGGCCCAAGGCAAACACTGAATGCATTATAGCTATTGTAATTGTTTGGTTTATTTATTGTAAGGGGAACATTCAGACATAAATGATGTTGGTGGGGAAAGGACAGGAAACAATGGCCTAAGATTTTTTCTAAGAATGATGATATGGAATGAAGTCATGAGTAAGTAGAGGCCCAGTGAGCAATCCTTGCAGAAAGTGGGGGATTTTGAAAATGGCGGATAAGAAGTAACTGTGGAAGAAAGGGCATTGAAATCAGGTGACATTCATCTTAAATATGCTCTTTTCCCTATCTGCAATATGATGCTCTATAAACCACTGNGTTGACAAGGAGTGTAGTCTCATGATGGAACTCTACCTCCAGAACCTCTCTGTTGCATGGACCCACCTGAGTAACTGGAATATTCTAAGAACCTCAAAGGGGAGACACCGACTTTTCAAAGTCAACAGCATTGTACATAAGTGTTGCAGACTTAGATTGCTTGGAACACATGGATAACTCTTGAACTGTCTTTCGGATTCTGATTGGTATGACAATCCTCAGAACAGGTGATGATGCCTAGTAGGCAGAATTAAAAGCAGCTGAGGTTGTAGGCTGTGGTCCCAAACTGTCCAGCAGATCACGATGCCCAAGATGATGGGGACTGCCTGGGATGCAGGGTATCATCATGACAACAGGTAACATTTATTGAAAAACGTNTATGTTCCAAGCCATATGTAAAACATTTCAAAAAGATTATGCTATTTTCCCATCACAGTAATCGAAGGAACATCTCTGTCATGACTGTGTGCTTTCCTAGAGTGCATGTTAAAAAAATCGTTCTTTTGTAACTAGTTGTTTCCCCAGCAGCCATTTTATTTATTTATTTTGAGTCTGNTCTTTGATAACGAGCCCCTGGATGCATTCAGTTGCTGGGCTGTAAATATGGTTAGATTCCTCTCCACTGGGCACTGGGTTGTGCTTTCATCCCCTAAGAGTAAACCTGCTACGTATAGTACAGGAAAACCACGAGCTTATTGTCACTGGCAAAGTGGAGGGGGGGGGACATTTCTTCTCTGGGTTCAGCAACCCTCCTAGTGGTTAGCAGACAGCAGCATAATGGCCAGCCAGTGTGAAACTGTGCAAATTGCCTCATAAATAACTCGTAATGCACGGACGACACAGAGAGGCCGTAGCTCATGGATAAATGACTCCCTGCCATTTTCAGGGTATTAAACCAGGGATAAGCTGGACCTCTCCATGGGGATTCATTAACTGCTATGGTTTCCTGCATGCAGGCATGCGGTACATGGGCACCTTGCNTGGCACTGCTTGTGGCCTTGTGGCCAAGGCAAAACACTTCTGAGCAGGGCCATTAGGAGGGGAAAGTAGGAACCTTTAACAAACAAGGTGGGAATGAGCCCTCTTGGAGCTGCATCTTTCTCTCTAGAGGACTCACTTTTGAAAGACATTTCTTTGTGGGCAGAGAAAATTGTTATAATCACAACTGCTAACATCTCTTGGGCATTTACTCTGTGCCAGGCACTGCAATAAGACTTCATGTATAATTGTCACTGCAGTCTCATTAAGTAGATAATATTACTCATTTCTGTTTTTGTCAAGGAAGAAACTAAGGCTCACAGAGACTTACTTACTTGCTTTAGGCAATATAGGTAATCTGTGCTGACTGTACTGGTCAGCTTTTGTTATGTTGCAGTAACAAAATGAGTCAACAAATCTCTGGTTTAAAGTAACTGAGTTTTCCCCACTCCCACCTGTGACTCCTGGACAAATTTCTTTACTCTACTTAGAGGAGGAGCAGGAGGGGTAAGGGGAGGAGGGAGAAGGATCCATACTGAANGGCCAGACTTTGTCTGGGACATGTTAGTCTCACTCTAGAACAACAACAAAATCAGGGTATGGTGGCACCGTCCATGGTCATCAAGGCTCAGAAATGAAGGAATGTATCACTTCTGCTCACATTTCAACAGTCAAAGGAAGACATATGGCCAAGTCTCACTCTTCTCAGTGGGGTGAGGAAATTGACTCCTTACACNGCAATTTAGTTCAACCCGAATTCCTTGTAATTCCTTTACAAGGAAGACAGAAAAGAGAATAATGTCATCTATACTGTTAAGATAACCCAGAAGTTTTTGACTATATATTTTGTGTTTTTAGTTTCTGCTTTTGCTGAGCTTAGTGTTGGGTGACTTGGGTTCTTGGGTCATGGCCTTGCACATAGAGGCTCTGTGACTAANGAAAAATTGCTTTGATGTCTGGGTCCCAGTGTCCCAGCTTTTGTTAGATTTCCCCAGAGGCTGACTTGGATACAAAGCGGAAAATAAGTGATTTATCTGAGAGGTGGTAAGAGGAGGGAAGGGAAGTAAAGGGACTCAATAAAGTGTGTTTTTAAGCAAGATGTCCTCAGAGCATCCAGGGCACAATTCTGTTGAGAAACTTTGGTTGTGGATCTGGCTGAAGGTAGGGAGAAGGGGCATTTGTGGTTCCTCTATCTCAAGAAGTACCAAAGCCATTACTAGCCTTCGCATCATATGTATACCCATTTTCACGTATGTATACCCATTTTCACNTATGTATACCCATTTTCACATATNTATACCCATTTTCATATTGCAGGGTTCTTTCATCCTCCCTGTGCCCGTCACAAACATGGCTCCTCCCAGGTACCATAGCTCTCCCCTGCATTCCAACAGAGGTTATTCTTCTTCCACCTACCTGCTTTCGCTGGTCCTAAGGAGGCAGCACCAGTGACACTCTTGTAACCCATTTGCAAATCAGGCCTCTCCCATTCTATGCGAAATATTACTTTGCCTTGAAGCCCTTGCCCTGACACCCCTTTTGGTTCTCTCTCTCTCTTCTCTCTCGTCACCCACTCNTTCCTAGCTAAGTTTCATTCACCCAGGACTGGTTCTGAGCCTGCTTTCCCCATCTGAGTTACCACCCAAGATCTCCCCCTTGTCTCCGAGGTCAATGCATTTTACAACTTCAGTTTCTACACTGATGTCCCTGTCTAGTTCAGATCACCTACATCTCCCTCTAGGTTGTCTCAAAAACAAAAAACAAAAAGCAAGCAAGCAAACAAAAACCCACTTC
>LZPO01027427.1:273687-283845 GCA_001675575.1 Neotoma lepida | reverse complement strand
GGTTTGACAGCTATGCTGTACTACTGCCCCTCACACCATGCTCTCAGGGAACACTGAAGCACACCATAGTGGCCTTTCCTTTGCCCATCAATAATATCAAGATCCCAAGCTGCAACTTTCTCTCTCCTAACATTTTCCTCCCCTAAATCTTTTTTAAACTCAGCCTCAAATGAGAGAACGATAAATATTAATGGGAAATTTAAAAAATGTGAATTTTTAAAGAAGTGTTTTATGTATTGTTATTTTTCTGAGATGCAGAAACCTGCATGCACATAATATAGTCGTATTTTCTGCTAGTAAAATTGTTCCTGACTCGTGTGACAGAATTAAGCACACTCATTTCGTTTTTTCATGTGGTTATGGAGAAAGCATCCCCTCTTCCCAGGGTCTGAATGAATTTGAAATAGAAAAACTTACATGTGNTGGAAAATTTAAGCCCTAGGGACATTATATCACCACTCCCACATGTCCTGACCATCATCACTGTCATTACCGCCACCATCACCCTTTCTTTCTAAGGAAATCACAATGCATCCTTGTATGTAGTTTATTCTGCCTTCACAGATAGCAAAGGAAAATTCTCAGATCTTACCTGTGACAACTGAGCCAGAATCTCCAGGACACAGGCAAGTTGCCTTTACTTTGACTAGCCTTTTGGGCTGAGAATCCTTGATCGNCATGAAATCCTTTGTAATGGTCTGTATTGTTTGTCAGATTGACAGGACCTAGAATCATCTAGGAAAGAANCCTGTTGGCCTGCATGTGAGGGATTTTCACTATGTAGCCTTGGCTGTCCCAGAACTCACTATATAGACCAGGNTGGCCTGGNACTCACAGAGATCNGCCTACCTCTGCCTCCCCAGTGCTGGGATTAAAGGTGTGCACCATTAGGTTAATTGAGGAAGGAAGATCCTCTCTGAATGTGGATGGCACCATTTCATTGCCTGGGTGAGTCCTGGACTGAATAAAATGAAGAAAGGGAAGTGAGTAGCAGCATTTATCTTTCTTTGCTTCCTGACTGTGGCTGCGATGTGGCCAGCCACCTCAAGCTCCGGCTGTGGTAGTTCCTTGACATGATAGATTGCACCTTTGGACTGTGAGCCAAAATAAACCCTTTCTCCTTTAAGTTGCTTTTGTCAGGAAGAGAAGCTAAGACATCCTTACACATCAGTGAAAAAGGAGCTGTCACTTCCATTTCAGAGCTACAGAACCAACATAGGGGAGATTAGGAAACTATTATTAGATGGCAAGGATACATCATGGATTGAGTTCTTCCTACCTAGGATGACATCTTATCCCAGTCATTGCTCTTCCTCATACATACAACTAAAAAAANCCCAGGAAACTGTACATTNTATTGTAGTGGGTAGCTGTTTCAGCTTTGACCTGGAAGCACTACCCTTAATGAGGCTTCTGGTAACTGCCACGCCTACCTAGGACTTCCCCCTGGGGCAGGNCGAGATGAGAGCCTTTAAGACTGGAGATCCATCCGTGCTGGCCCTCTTGGTTCCTGGTGATCCTGGATGCTGGATGGTAGACTGAGTGGAGTTCTCCAAAGAACACTGCTAGACTGCATCTCACCTCTCCTGGATCCTGTAACTAACCCCTTTACTGGCTGTAAGTTACCCCTAAATAAATCTTCTCTTAACTACGTGGAGTTGACTTAATAATTTCCCCTATATCCTATCTTTAGTAAAAGATAGAAAACAGTTGCCAGAACGCATTTAAAAAAGACAGAATACTTAGCAATTAAATGCTAAGTGGCATCATTACCAATGTCATAGGACCTCAGAGATGAAAGGGCAAGTGAATGGTGCCCTCTGAAAGTATCCAGAGTGTCCTTTGGTACTGGGATCTTGATCAAAATATATGGTCCTTGGTAGGTATGGGAGGTCAAGGGGATCTGCTTGGAAGGAGGAAGTGGAGGTCAATTGTTGATTAGCAGAGGGGCAAGAAGGGAGTGGTTTTCAATGGCAAAGTCAGGTTCAAGCTTCGAAGCAACATTCAGCAATGCTTTGGCTGAAAAGTGAGCANGCTGCCCTGCCCATCTGCTGGTGAAAAAGAGGCTCTTCCACAGTGAGCACAGTGAGGACCCTTTCACACCCACTCCCACTCACTAACATCCCAGGGGTGGGAAACTTTCTATAAGGGGCAAGACAGTAATGGCTTCAGTTCCTGCCATTACTATATGGCCTTCATTATAAATGCTCAGCTCTATCATTATGTAAAAGCAGCCAAGGTGTGTGTGTGTGTGTGTGTGTGTGTGTGTGTGTGTGGTCTGTACATGAATGAGCATGGCTGTTTTCCAGCCAAACTTTATTTATGGACCCTGAAATGTGAATTACACATAATTTTAATGTATCACAACCAACAATTTAAAAGTGTGAAAAATACTGTTAGCTGTGGGTTGCACACCCCTCCCCAAGTAGTGACAGGTCAGGTGTGCCTTATAGTCTGAGGCTGAGGCTTGACCTTTATACTAGATCACAAACCTCACAAAGATGGGAGAACTTCCTTTCACTCACAGTGCCTGATACACAATGGACACTCAAAAAAAAAAAAAGAAAAGAAAAGAAAAGAAAAGAAAAACCCACTAAGTGAATGAAGACGGTCCATTCTCTTTTGTTTCCTCTGAATTTATCCAAAGAAAATATCAGGGAAGGGAGCCAAGGAATAATCAGAAGGCATTCAATGCGTCCTCTTGTCTACATTTTCAATAGGAATCTACAAAGCTCCTGATTTTAGCAAAAGGAAAGACTAAATACAAGTATCTCTCAGAGCTTTAAAGTCTATGCTGCTATTGTTTCAAAGGCTTTGAGGTTTGTCACNCCTATGTCCCCCTGGAAAGGTATTAATTTCTAAATGAGACGAGTTAAGTGGCCCTAACTGCTGCCTGTTAGAGTTGATTTTGATTCTTGTTAAGCTGAATGGCTTCAGATATGTCCTGTGTTGATAAGTACATCACCTGGGCCTCACATGCCCAGAAGGGATGGCTGCTGAACATCTGGGCCTCTGCAGGCTGCTGCAAACTCTGCCGAGGCTGGTTGGCAATACCTCTGTTCTCACATCTTTTCCAGCTAAGTGAACTGTTGGCTTATACTAAAAGCACATNCCAGTTTGATCATTTGTATGCAAGGTACAGTGTCAAAGTATTACCATTCCATGGATGGGGGTGGGTGAAGAATGGGGATGATTTGAATAGCTTTGTTTCTTTGGGAGCATGTACAATTAAATGAATCTATGAATTGCATTAGTTTTAGCAACTTTCCCCACACATCCATTTTGATATAATTCATTGATATGCAAGTATTTTTTTAGCACTAATTTAAAAACAGGTTCTGACCCAGGTTCGGTCCTGGAAAGATGTCATTTTGGCCTCAGTCCCTCAGTTGATTAGCAATCCAGTCTAAACCGACAAGAGAAAAACAGGAAGCTAAATGAAGAGTGATGAGGAGGAAAATTTACTCCCAAGACTTCCTAGGAAAAGGTATTCTCCGAGTGGCTGAAGAGCTAGGTCTGGGACCATGTGCCAGTTCAGTTACCTGTCCTATAGCTATGACACATGTCTGACAAGACAAGCGAGTTAAGAAAGAAGGGTTTGTTTTGGCTCACAGTTCAAGGGTACCCACCATCATGATGGAGAAGGCATGGTGACAAAAGGCATGACTGATCACATTGCATCCACAGTCAGGAAGCAGAAGCAAATCAAAGCTCATGTCTAGGTACTTTCTCCTTTCCATTTATTCTGGAAGTTAGATTGGGTCTGTCCATCTTAATTAACCTGCTCTAGATAAGTCCCTAGAGATTTGTCTTCTAGGAGATCCTAGATCCTATCAAATTGACAGTCAACATTAACCCTCACAGGTGGTTATAAACAAAGTAGGCCCTTCAAATGGGAAAACAAAGGATGCTGTCATGTTGGAGTGTTGAAGGACTTGGTACTTACCAAACAAGGGGGAGGTGTCCCAGCAGGGACTTGGTACTTACCAAGCAAGGGGGAGGTGTCCCAGCAGAAAGTGCAGCCAGATGCAAGTCTTCAGTTTGCTTTAGCTAGTTACAAAGCTGTGCTGTTGAGTGACAATGGAGTGAGGACTGGTGCCAGTGCAGACAGCTTCGATCAATGATGGCAAATGAAGGTCAGACTGGACCATGTCTTCTACACCAGGCAATGGCTCCTAAATGTGAGCCTGCCTGGGAATCACTGCCTAGGAAGGCTGTGAAGACTAGTGTCTGGGTTCCACCCACAGGGCTTCCNGCTTAGGAAGTGTGGGTGCGGCCTGGAAACTGGCATTTCTAACAATGCCCCAGTGATGCTGCTGGTCCAGGGGCTACAGCTTGAGAACTATTTCTATGGAGTTTGGGTCTTTGAGCATTGAGGTGCTCCTGAACATTTGCTAAGAAGTGTGACAAAATCAGACTTGCATTTCATAAGGAACACTTGGGTAGAAATTGTGGAGACTGGGTTGAGTAGGTAGGTAGTCAGGAGACAAGAATCAGGTGGATAGTGTTTGAAGTAGTGGAATTAACAGAGGGTGGGGGAGGTCTGAACAAGGGGATCGACAGCTGTGTACTTGTGGGAGGTGCAGGTGGCTCTGGGATTTAAACCTGGAAAAGGAACTCTAGTTATCAGCCCCATGCTGGTGCGAAGTTTGGCCATTCTTGCCATTCTACAGGTGACACTGGTGAGTCTGAGTCATCAGAGAGGCCCACCAAAGTGTGGACAAAGAACCCACTACTGCCTTTCAGTGACAAGACTCAGGTATGGTTTTTTAAAAGCCAAATTCTGCAGGGTGATCTATTGTAGTTTCTTCATTTATTTTCTCCATGTTTTATTCAATTCTATTAGGTCATTTAGCAAATAATTTTAATTTTCTGCTTAGATCAGGATTTCAAAAATGTAATNTACTGTTGTACCATTAATAATTCCCCTAATAAGCTCTGGGAGAAAGCCCTTTGCAAATCATTCCAGAGCCTGTCACTCAGCCTGTTTGCTAATTAACATACCCCTCAGAGGTTCTTCCTGAGAGGGCCCAGTGATTTCTGGAAGATTCCTGTACCTGGCTGAGCCCCCCGGGAGGCCTCTGCAGGAGCTGGAAGCCAAGAAGGGCATCAGAGTTTATTTCAGTGGCAAGTTCCAGCACCTGCTGTAGTCTTATTTCCCTCCACGGCAGCTGGTTCATAATCTGAAAATGGAATGGCANCCTGGGTCGCGTGGAACGGTAATTGTCACAACCTGGCAGGTTAACCACGTAGGCGTGCTGGGATTTCAGCTGCAGGATGGTGGTGAATGGAGGGGGTAGGAAGAAAACGCCATTAAACACAGCTCTGCACCAGGTACTGCATTAGATCATTGCTTATTAATGTTATTTTTCATAGAGGTAACTTTTTTTTGGGTAAATAATTTCTAGCAGAAAAGAGTTCACTTTTTGTTCTAACAGAAGTTGGCAAACTATGGGCCACTAGCTAAATCTATCCTGGGGTTTGTAGTTTTGTGTGGTGTTCACCTGACAAAGCCCCATTCCTGCCTCTCCAAACCCTGCCCTCTCAGAATCTCCAACAAAGAAAAACTGCCAAAAAGCCCAGTTGCGCATTCTTGGCCTGCATCGGCTCCTCCCCTGAAGTTGCCAGTGGCCCAATCCCCGCCTAAAGAGTTGTAATTGGGCACAAACCCGTTTTATGGAGGATAAGTCATCACCCCTCGACTACAGGGTACATAAGCACCCTCCTTTAGTTGGGCCATGTGATTTTTTCCGTCTCTCTCCCCAACCTCGCCAATCTCTGGGGGCTGGAGGACTCACCCGGGAGTTGCTTTGCTCAGAATAAACCTGGTCTTTAACTTTTCAATTCAGCTTGATCTAGCTTACTGCGTTGGTGGACAGAAAACCTATTTGGTGGATGTATGCATGCCACAGCATACATGTGGAATCAAGGATAACCTTGAGTGTNGGCCCTTTCCTTCTACCTTATTTGAGACGGGGCTTCATTGTTAGCTGCTGCATATGCCAGGCTAGTTGGTGTTGGCATTCAGGCCCACCTGGCCCACCCCTTGGGACCTGGCAGGGTGATTGCAAGGATTCTTCTGTCACTGATAGCTGGGTCTATGCAGGAGCACTGGGGTTATAGATATATGCTACCAAGTCTAGCTTTTACATGGACTCCTTTGAGCTCATGTCCTCACACTTAACCCACTGACCCATCTCCCTGGGCTCCCTGGAGATTATTTCTATAAATAAAGTTTTATTTGAACTTTAGTCACATCCTGTCTGTTGTATGNTGTCTGAGGCTGCTTTCATGCTACAGTGGCAGAAATGAATCATTGTGACATGTACTTCGTGGCTCTCAAGTCTAAAGTGCTTACCTTGTGACCCTTTACACAAGTCAGCTTGGTTTATGATATGGACTTTCTTGCCGTTTTATAATCATTTAAATGTTAGGACTATTCATAGGTTCTATTTTCTTTTGTGCATAATTAGAACCACATGCATTGTTCTTTTTCCTCTTGTCTATATATCTTGGAGATCAACACATGGCAGAATATAATTTAGCTGATATATACTTTGTAGCTACATATAATTTATTGTGATGGTTAANTTTTAACTGTCAACAGAACCTATGATCCCCTGGGGGATGGGCTTTGCATGCCTGGGGGAGACTGTCTTGACTGCATTAATTGAAGTGGGAAGATCCTCCCAACTCTGGGTGGGNCCATTCCCTAAGCCAGGCTTTCTAGACTGTGTAAATGGAGAAAATGAGCTTAGCATTAGNTTGCATCTATCCTTGTNTCTTTCTTGACTGTGGATGTCATGTGACCAGCTGCTGCAAGCTCATGCTGCCTTAACTTCCCTGCAGTGATGGACTGCACTTTGAACTGTGAGCCCTTTGGCCCTTAAGTTGTTCAAATCAAAGGATTTTATCTCAGCAACAGGACAAGAAACTGAGACTCTAATACTAATAGTAATAAATCCTTTCTTGTTTTGTATTTCAGTTGTCTTCACCATTTTACAATAACCCTTTTTATTTTGTAATAATTTTAGATTTACAGAAAAGTTGCAAACAGAGTAGAGAGAATTCCTGTATACTTGTCACCCAATTTTCTATAATTGTTAACAACTCATGTTACTGTGGTCTATCTGTCAAATTAGAAACTAATATTGGAACTATTTATTCATTTTGAATCACACCACTAAACTCCCCTTAGAAAAATAAAACAGATAAAAATAAGATGGTACAAATTAGATTCAGGTTTANTCTAATCTCTNATCCTCACCCNAGGCTTCTTTTCCTCACCTCTGGTATTTATTCTTTTCAGTTTTTCTATGAGGTAGAAAGAGAGAGAGAAAGAAAGAGGGGGGAGGGAGAGATTGAAAGTATAATTCTTTTTATGACTTAAAAGTATAAATAGTATCCCACCATGACTATCACTCTTTGACTTGATTTTTCCTTTCCAGAGGGCCGTGGGCATATATTTATGGTCATGGGCACGGATTGCCCATATTCTTTTCATTGCTGCATAGCTTCTCTGTCAGATGAATACAACACAGTCTGTTTAGCTGTCTCTATTGACGACCATTTAGGTTCTTTCTATTTTTTCACTATTTTGAACAATGCTGCAATCAGCATCTTGTACAGTCAGCCTTTTTTTGCACGTGTGCAATTATTTTTTTGGAGGATAGATTCCTGTAATTAAAATCACTAGATCAATGAGCTTGTACATACATTTTCTAGCAGATACTACCAAATTCTCATAAAAAAACCACTTTACTANCATATATCTCTACTACAATGTAGGAGAAAGCCTTTNCTAAAATCAATAATGACAACTATTCTGTTATTTGCTAGGCTGATATATCATTGGTTCATTAATTTGTATATCCTGGTTGTTAGTGAAGTTAAACATTTTAATCTTTATATGTGTCTTGGTGAGGACTGCCTATATGTTCTACCAATTAATCATTCTAACAGATGTCTGAGGAAAGCACATTTGTTCCATTTCACAGACTAGGAAACTAAGAGAAGTAAAAGTACTCAATCCAAGTTTTAGAGGATGAATGATGATGTTTTGATGTGTGTGTTTCAAAGCAGATGAGTCTAGGAGAGACTGGGCTCGTTTAAGTGAGAAGGATGAGGGAGGTGTGATGAGTTCAAGANACATGTGCTGATGGTATCCAAGCATCCAGATGTTTTGTGGGCACCATTCAGGTTTAAGACTTGAGATCAAAACACTAATNGAGTCAGAGTTTGTATTCAGACTATGAACCAGGACTGTGCCTGCCATTTTGTTCAGGAAAAATCTGGTAACTGTAGGTTTCAGAGTGAAGGCCTGCCCTTAAAAGGAAGGGCTATAACCCGGTGGGAGTGGAGGCTTAGGGCAACAGGTTGAAGTTAAAGTTCATGTAGAGGGTACCCTTGGCAGGGGCTCTTATGGGTTGGGAGAGTAGTTAGTGGACATGAGTACCAAGCATGTACTTTGAGTCTCAAGAGAGCAAGATCTATCCCAGCCCCTACCTGTGAGACAGGGCTCCCAATCTTAACCTCTCCATCACCTGGGTGGCCTCCAGCTGAGCTGCTTAGATCTTCAGTTCTCAAAGTTGAGGGTCTGGGAAAGNAGAAGGTTGATAGTCTTGTAACTTGTTCTTTGCTGGGATAATAGTAACACTTCTTAAGAACTGAATGCAGGGGCAGCGAGTTGGTTCAGTAGGTCAAAGTGCTTGCCGTGAAAGCTTGATCTCTTGAACCCATGGTAGAAGAGAACCAACTCCCCAAAGTCATCCTCTGACTTCCACATGTGTGCTGTGGCACAGGCAAACCCACCCTCACACACACATCATAGGTACACACTCATACCCAATCATAAGAAATAATTAAGAAAAAAAACCCACCTAAATGGCTGTAAGGATAGCTCAGTGGTTAAAAGCACTAGCTGCTCTTCTAAAGGACCCAGGTTTGATCCCCAACACCCACATGGGAGCTCACAACTATTTGTAACTCTAGTCTCAAGGGATCCAATTCCCTCTTCTGCCCTCCAAGGGTACCAGGCACATATGTGGTAATTGACATACATACAGGCAAAATACTCATACATATAAAAAGGAATAAATAAAATTTTTAAAAAGAAAAAAATCCCACCGAACTCAGGCCCCTCCTATTGAGAAGATGAATTTATATGTATTTTCTCTCTATTTCATATTTATATACATATTAACATTGGAAGGCTGAAGGGTGAAGAGATGGTGGCAGATAAGCTGGAGAACTTGGAACCTGGGGAATGGCTCACTGGAAAGTTCCTTGGGTTTCCTTTTAGCCTTTGGCACTCTACTGTTGGAGCTGCAGAAGCTGGCAATCTAGAAATGACAGCCGGCATAGACCAAAAAGGCTTCAGAAAACAAACAAACAAACAAAAATCCAAAAACCTTTACTTTCTAGCACAAACACCAGAGAAGCAGATGGAAGGCTTTTTGATATTAACCGCTCACAATCAGGTTGGAATGGTGATCATCAAGAGGACCAATGACAATGAATGCTGTCGAGCACGTGGGGAAAAAGAACACTGCTGTGGGAATGAAAACGAGTGTAATTACTATGAAAATCAGTGTGGAGGTTCCTCAAGAAATATAGAACTTAATATATGAGCCACTGTAGCACTCTGGGGCCGAGGTATCTAAGTAACATACCACACAGACCCTTGCACATCATGTTTATTGCTGTTATGTTCACAGTAGTCAGGACATAGAATCAGTCTGGATGCACATCAGCAATGAATGGATGGAGAAAATGTGGCATCTATACACAATGGAATTTTATTCAGCTATAAAGAAAAATGGAATAGTGATGTTTACAGAATGGCTTATCATGACATATAACAACAAGAGGGTATCTAATGTAGTATTGAATTTAAGAATTAAGGTCCAAGGTTCTGGGGATATGGTTCAGTGGTTAGAAGTGCTTGCCACAGAAGCCTCACATCCTGAGGTCAGATTCCCAGAACTCAACTGAAAGCTGGATGCAGTAGGGCAAGCGTCTCTAACCCAAACACACCTACAGGAAATGGAAGGTGGAGACAGGCGAATATCCAGTAGCTCATAGGCTAGCTAGCCTGGTGTAAGCAGCAGTGAAAGGGGACCATGTCTGAAACAAGGTTGAAGGGTAAGGACCAATATG
>LZPO01027427.1:250879-264735 GCA_001675575.1 Neotoma lepida | reverse complement strand
AAAAAAAAAAAAAAAAAGAGTATTATCTCACTGCTCCAAGAATAATCTTATTTGTAGGCCTGCTGGTAGAACCGCCCACTTGTAACTACTTTCCTCTTCTCCAGCTGTGAGCTCCCTGGCTTTCTATGCCTTTTGGAAGACAAGACATTTACAAAGAGTTTGTGTCAATTTTATTGGATTGGAATTCTAACTCAGCTCCTTCACTTAAAAGCTGTTGCCTTCTGTGGGCTAACTTCCCAGGGCTCCCGCCCCTCATCTGGAAAGTGAGAGAGGCNGTAGTGTCGACCTTGTAACAGCATACGGCGCAGGATTGTTGTTAAGGACTGAAGGAGAAAATGCCTGTGAAGAGTTCATCGTGGGGCCTGGCATGCCTCTAAGTGCCTAACAAATGCCGGGTCACAGTGAGGCTGGTCACTTCCAATATTCAAGGTCATTTCCTTTTCAGAGGCAGCCTCTTAGAATGGAACCGNGGTCTCAATGTCCTGAGCTGAATTCTCATCCAGCACTTGTCTCTTGGGGGATGGCATTTTCTTGTGTCTCTGATATCCTCACACTTGCAGTGCCGGAGTCTGCTAACGCCCGTCTATGCTTCTGATACAGAGCAGGCTCATGCTGAGTGCATATCCATGGATAGAAGGAAAGCCAGCCCTGGCGGCCTGACACAGGATGGNTGGAAGAATGCCTTCCACCTCAGCTGTTTGATCCAGCATCCTGTCCTACATCTTGACATGTGNTAGTTCTGAAGAGGCCTGTTGCACCTCTGACCTCCTGGCAGGTGTAATGTAGAGTTGTGGATGTTTTTGTCTTGGATCCTTCCCTACCNACCTCTGGCAGTAGAGTCACATTTGCATACTGTATCCATGATCAAGTTAAAAGAATAGTGGAGATGAAAGGAGCCAAAAGCCAGGTCTCTTGGGCAATTTCCCTCATAATACAGGAACAGAATTATCCAAGGAGTGATTGACAAATTAGAAGCACTTTGCACCTAATTTTAATGCATTTGGCTCCTTGAGAGGAGGAATACGTTAAACTTAAAATTACTCACCTTGCGGTGGCTCCCGTCTTTCAAATCAGAATCAATCTTCACGTGGGGTACTAAATCTTAAGGAAACAAATTGCTTTCTATGGTACATTGAGCTCTTTAAATGGCTTTATCTGGAGGACCAGCTGAGCAAGTTAATTTCAGCATCACAGCTGGCTGGCAATTGTGGAGTGGGCATTCTCTCATGGATTTGGAGAAAGCCTTGGTCTGGTGCTCATTAACCACCCTTGGACTAAAGAAACAGTAAGAGTAACTGGCACATGAACCGGACACTGGGGTGGAAATTAACCCAGAGCTCCAAGAAGCAGGTTGGTTTGTTGATGCACAAGATTGTGAACTTGATTCTTGGAGCATCCTTTCACTCTGTTTCAGTGGCTACTCTAAAGCTGCTTCCATACTTCAGGGCCATGTTATCCCTCTTGTCAGCCATCCTGCAAGCCTACTCTTGGGAAAAGTCACATCGGCTCATTCACACAGAGGTAATTGTAACTGATTACATGATACGATTTATAGTACAGTTTCATCTGTAGTATTTTCTTAATTTCAGAAGAAGACACAGCCAGCATAGTTAATCTCTTATTAAGGGAGTTTTGGAAAGAAGTGTGAGTGGGGGACTTGTAGCTATCCCCAAGGAAACTGTCCATTCTAGAGTCATAATATTTTTGAACTAGAAGGAAATATTTTGAAGTTTAATTTCCCACAGGCAACAGAAATTCCATTACAGAATATTTCGATAGTTCCTCATTCTTGCTCAAATGTCTTCAGCGATGGGGGTCTCACTGCATTATAAGGCAGTCTGTCGTGCTGTTGGTTAGTTTTAATTTTTAAAAAATTCACCTCATTTTAAACTAAAATTAGTCTTTCTGAGACTCCTACCAATCTAGCTCTGCATTTTAAATCAGGTGTCCTTTAGGTGTTTAAAGATAACTTGGTGCAGCCTTCTATCTCATCCCCACTCACCATGTACTCTCCGTGTCATGGTCCCTACTCTCCCCACTGTCTCTTTCACTACCCAGCCTCTATCTGTCCCTGGGTCTTCCTGGACCTTTTCCCTAGGACGTATTGTAGTTTGGTCTCTCTTTCATTCCTTTTCTTTCTTTCCTTCTTTTTTCCCTTTCTTTCTGTTTTCAAATGTTTGGTTTTTGTAGTTGTGGGGATCAAACCCAGAGGATTGTACACACTAGGCAAGCATGCTGTCACTGAGCTAACCCTTGTTCATGATCTTTTAAAAAATACAATTAATGTCATTTCTCTTAATGTTGTCTGGCTTTGGCAAGATGATCTCTCGGTCAGGGAGCTTTGAAGCTTCTGGAGCTGTGCAGACAGGGTTTCCCAGCCGTTTTCTGTGCAGACAGGGTTTCCTAGCCTCTTTGTCCCTGGCTTTGTTTGGTTTGATTTGGCCTACTCTGATCACCATTAGTTAACAGCCTATGTGTCTGCTATCTCTCTCAACAACTTACCATGCTCAGATTTGATGAGCTTTCTTCCTGTCAATCTCCTTGATGAGACATGAAAGGCTATTAAAAATAATTCACTCAGTAGTAAGAAGCAGTGGTTGTGGAGCAACACATTTTTTAAAGTTCTGGGCTGGAGAGATGGCTCAGTGGTTAAAAGCACTTTCTGCTCTTCTAGAAGATCTGGGTTCAATTCCCAGTACTCACATAGCAGCTTACAACTGCTTGTGACTCACTTCTAGGGGACCCAATACCCCCTTTTGACCTCTGTTGGCATCAGGCCCACATGTGGTACACAGATATACATGCAGACAAAACATCCATAAAATAAAAAATAAAAGTTCCTTATTTTAAAAGTCATTTATGTGTTTATTTAAAACATAGCTAACAGCAAAGAAAGATTACACAGAAGCCTCTTTGTATGCACATCTTTCCATATGCACATTTATCCCCTGGAATCACATTGTATGTGTTTAATTGTTCACATGTGCTAAATATTTTCCTGTATTATCAAACAGTATTCCTTAAGATCAATTTTGAATGTCTCACTTATGTAGGCATACAGTTAATTAGGCAGAGTTGGAGATTTAGGTTGTTTTATGATTTTTTTTCTCTCTTGCAAAATCTGTTGCTAGGTTTAGGTGTCTGTGCACATTCAAGATACACTTCTAGGAATTCTAAGAGAAAGGGTTTGGCAAAATTTCTAGAAATTGCTAAGGGCAAAGGGTTGGCAAAAGGTTGATATTTGTTGTCAAACTGCACTTCAGAACCACCATGTATTTCAGTGCACTAAAAACACCATGTTGAAGGCTTTTTGCTTCTGTAGTTGTTGTGTAAAGCAGAACAGAAAGTGCTTCCCAATAACATGTTCAAAGAGAAAGCCCTATGGAATCCCAAACTAGGATGAGACAATGCTGAGGGAAGGGACTATAGAAAGAGCCCAGGAGCAGATTCAAAAGCCCAAGTTTAAAGTCTTGTTTTAAATATGTACTTTTATTGCTGTAGTTATTATAGAACACAGAAGGAAGGATTACTTAGTATAGAATGATTATTATTGCAGGCTGGCATTTTAATAAAGTTTATTTCCCTTTTTTTTTTGGTTTTTTTGAGACAGGGTTTCTCTCTGTAGTCCTGGTTGTCCTGGAACTTGCTCTGTAGACTAAGCTGGCCTCCACTAACAAAGATCCGCCTGCCTCTGCCTCCCGAGTGCTGGAGTGCTGGGATTAAAGGCGTGTACCACCACCACCTGGCTAATCATTCTGTCATTGTGAATTAAATCATGTGACCAGGATGAGAAGAAAATTTCCAAGTGTCATTCTTTGGACCTCCAGCAGAGATCACATGATTTAATTCACAACAACAGGATGATTATATCTACACACACACACACACACACACACACACACACACACACACACACACTGAAACAGAGGATTTATTGTATAGGCTTATGTAGCACTGGTTGGGTAGTCCAACACTGAAGAGAATAAGAACTGGTGGCTGTTCAGTGCATGAAGACAAATGCTTCTGCAGTCCCCATGAGCACTGAAGGACTGGAAAATGAGGAAGAATGTTCTAAACTTCAACCTCAGACACTGGAGCTGGAGAAAGGAGGAAACAAAACACTTGATAAATTTTGCTCAAAAATGGGTGCAAAATCTGGCTATATTTATTGGAGGAGTCAGCCTGAGTATTTTGACATATAAAAGATTTATTTTATTTTTTTACATTTTATTTTATTTTTTTCCTTTATTAAGAAATTTTTTATTCATTTTACATACCAATCACAGATCCCCCTCTCATCCCTCCTCCTGCTCCCACCAGCCTTCCCCCAGCCCACTCCTTATTCCCTCATACAAAAAGGTAAGGACTCCCATGAGGAGTCAGCAAAGCCTGGTACCTTCAGTTAAGGAAGGTCCAAGCCCTTCCCCCTGCATCAAGGCTGTGCAAGGTGTCCCACCATAGGTAATGGGCTCCAAAAAGCCAGTTCCTGCACCAGGGGTAGATCCTTTTCCCACTGCCAGGGATCCCTTAAACAGAGCAAGCTACACAACTGTCTTGCTTATGCAGAGGGCCTAGTCCAGTCCCATGGAGGCTTCACAGCTGTTGGTCTAAAGTTCATGAGTTCCTACTAGCTTGGTTCAGTTGTCTCTATAGGTTTCCCCATCATGATCTTGAAGCCCCTTGCTCATAGACTCTCTCTTCCCTCTCTTCGACTGGACTCAAATATCATTCTGAGTGAGGTAACCCAGACTCAGAAAGGTAAACACAGTATGTACTCACTCATAAGTGGATACTAGATGTAAAGCAAAGGATAACCAGACTATAACCCACAGCTCCAGAGAAGCTAGCTAACAAGGAGGACCCTAAGAGGGATGTATGGATGTCCCTGGGAAGGGGAAATAGATGTAATCTCCTGAGAAAATTGGGGCTGAGGGGGCAATACAGGGTAGGGGATGGGGGATGAGAGCATAAGGGAATGGTATGGTCGAGCTGGGGGAGGGGTGGAATGGGAGAGCAATGAAAGACATATTGATAGAGGAAGACATCATGGGGCTAGGGAGAAACCAGGTGCTACGGAAGTTCCCAGGAATCCACAAGGATGACCCCAGCTTAGACTACTAGCAATAATGGAGAGGGTGCTTGAGCTGGCTTCCCTTGGTAATCAGATTGGTGACTACCCTAACTGTCATCATAGAGCCTTCATCCAGTAACTGTTTGAAGCAGATGCAGAGACCCACAGCCAAAAGATTTTTATTTTAAAAGTGTGTGTGTGTGTGTGTGTGTGTGTGTGTGTGTGTGTGTATGTGTGTGTGTGTACACTTCTTGCCCCTGAAGGCCAGAAGAGGATGTCAAATCCCCTAGAGTTGGAGTTTCAGGTGATTACAAGCGAGCTGCCTGACATGGGTGCTGGGAATCATGTTTGTATCTTCTAGAACAGTAAGCATGCTTCACCTCTGAGCTGTTTCTCCTAGCTCAAATATTTTTGGAATTTGTAAGCTACAATATAGTTAAATGGATCTCCAATCTGGAATCTGATTTTTAAACATATCCCTCTCCTCAACTCTGATTCCAGCTAAATTCAGTTAAGTCCAGTCTCTCAAAGGCTGACTATAAGACAATCAGACAGCTGCTTACTGTCAAAAGAATGGTTGCTTTAAAAGTCTCAAAAGGCTTCACTAAAATGCGAACCACTTCCTTACACATACCCAAAACTCCAGAACTCCACAGGGAAATCACTATGCTAGCCATGAAGTTTGGAGGATGTTTCTAATTTGTCGTCTGTCTGACCACAGAGGGGTGGGACAGCAGCTGGGATTGTAGTTGGCTTCATGAAACACGAGCCTGCCTATAGTGCTCAACCAAGCTGCAGATCACTTCTTCCCTCAAAGCGATAGCCTGGGCCTGGTGCAGCTGCTAAAAGCACTGGCTGGGAATCCTAATGTCATCAGGTGTATAAGCATGCTTTATGTTGCGATAACAAAATATTTGAAACTGCTTATTTTTATAAGCAAAAGAGGTTTATTTCAGTTCATGGTTTTGGAAGCTGAAAAACTCAAGTGCAGGTGGTTACAGCTGTGTGGGGACCTCTAGTGTTTTATAATACAGAAGATGGAATCCTGTGTCAGGAGAGCAGCAAGGGGCATTGCAGAAGAGGACATGCTTGAGACAAGGGGAGGTGTCTGTGGGAGCAAATGTTAACTTCTGTAAAAAAAAAAAATCATTATTCCATCTTGGAGGCTCTAGCATCTCTCAAACAGTGTTACACTGAGGACCAAGCCTCAGGATGAGTTTTTGGTGAGGGCAATCAATATTCAAACCACTGCATCTGCTCTCTTTGTTATAAGATTTTAATTTGGTGCCAAGATGCCAAGAAGATGCAGGACAGCTAAAATTATGTAAGGTTATTCTGTCTGTTTTTATTTTTAAAAATCAATATATTTCTGTTTTATTGTGTATATAATGTTACATAGCCACCTCTAGCTGCAAGGGAGTCTGGAAATGTGAGCTGTGATTTTATTAAGGTTATTAATAAAGGGAGAGGATGCACTGGAAAGACAGTGGCCTGAGGACTTCTGTGCTTTAAATTTCACCTCTACCATGAATGGGCTCTACAAACACGGACTGGACATCATCCTTCTTTGTCTTCAGATCTTTAGCAGTGAAATGAGGGTTAGGGAAAAAATGATCCGGAGGACCACAGTGTATGGCAGCTCTCAAGTCATGAGGGCTCATTGGATATGTTCCTCTTTCCTCCTCTGTAAGGCACCATATCAATGGTCTGCAATTGGCCTTAGTGGGGATATTTATAATAGGGGAGTGGGCAAATGCTGCAAGTCTTGGCTTTCTCACATATGGTCCTGCCTAGCATTTTTCATTGCCTGTGAATCTATCACTTCAATTCTGAACATCAGAGTTTGAAAGGGCGGGAGGCATTACTTTAGAAGTTGTCAGCTTCACTTATGAAGATTTTATTTTGTTTCTGTGTCTCCCCTAGCACCTTCCCCATTTCCTTTAATCATTCCTTTTTCCACTTTACTGTCTCCTTTCTTTCAATGATTATGTTATAAAGTTAGAAACAAATGTACTTGCTGTGATTATATACCGGAATTGTGTGTTTCTGATTGTCAAACAAGTGTGATGTGTTTTATTTAAATAGCTTTTAAAACACCTCCTCTTTCTTTCCACCATTACTTAAACTCAACCCCGAGTCATTTTTCTTCCTAGCATATTTTTATTTATCATCAAAACCTTTTAATACTCTGCTGACCCACAACATGATTAAGTTCTGCTTCAAGGCAAACTTACAGCAAATCTAGTTTTGCAGATCTTAATTGGCTTTATTTGTAGTTAAAAATAAGGCAGCATTCTGAACCAAAAAAATGGTTCAGAAAACTCCATTCCACCACATGGACCATTTATATAGATAAAGGATGCAACTTGTGGAAAGCAGGAATAGAGAGTTCACACCTGCTTTATTTTAATATGCTTGGAATAGTTGATTGCTTCTGATTGGCCAGTACTTGACCAGTTGAAAGAGTAGGTTAGAGTTCATCTACACATCAAGTTAGGCTTCTGTTCACTTTGAATGGAGGCAGCATTAGGCAAAAAGCTCAATTTCATAGTACCCTTTCAACTGTTGAAAACATTCGATGGAAAGTTCTAATTTACTGAAGAATTAGTTATTATCTTATTAGTTACTAGTTATTAATTTTTAACCTAAGTGTTTTAAGTAAAGTTTTGAGATAATTGTAGATTCACATTGAATTATAAGAGATATTATGAAGGAATTCAGAGCCACAAGAATAATTCAGAAACAACATCCCACACAGCTCCAAACAATGGCTTAGCAAAGACGTCAACACTGGTACATCTTCACTCATTTAAAAATTAAAACCCAATGGTTAAGGTTCCATGCCTTGGCTGGGCATAGGAAGGGGAGATACATTTAATTAAGTTCAGGAGGCGATTTAGACTCAGAACAGCTCTCAAAGGTTCCAAGAACTTTCTATCTCTCTCTATAACTGTCCTCACCTCTTTCACTTTCCAGAATTTACACAGCTGTGGCTTTTCTTAAGTAGAATTAAAATCCAAAACAAAACAAAACAAAAGACACACCTAAAAGATCAACCAAATAACCAAAAATCATTCTAATAATAGCAATAATAATAATAATAATAATAATAATAAATCCCAAATGATAAGGTTGGGGCTAGAGAGATGGCTCAGCTGGCAAAGCTCTAACTTTGATCTTCAGGACACACATTTTTAAAAAAATTTAAAAAGCAAGGTCTGTACTTGTAATCTCAGTACTGTGGAGGCAGAGGCAGGTGTATTAATGGGGCACATGTGCGTGCGCACACACACAGAGTTAATATCTTACTCTCTAGATGTGGGTTTTTGAACTTTACAGGCACCACTAGGGAGCTTGTTAAAACATCAGATTTGTGAGCACAGCCCAGTCCTGCTGGCTCCGAATTTGCATCGTAACAAATTCCCAGGTAATGCATATACACATTAAAATCTGAGATTAAACTAAAATCCTAGTTTAAAGGATAACTGGACAATTTCCTAAGCCAGACATGTCCTCTTATGCCTCTCTAAGGAGGTGTACCAACAGTTTGAAACACCTTGCTACAAGAAGTCATGTCCAGTGTAAAGGGATGAGACAGAGGATTAGTAGATCCAGGTTTCTACTGTTTTCTGTCAGATCTCTCCCTTCAATAAGCCTAGGGAATCCTTCTTTTGGGGACTGATCTACACACTATGAAGCCCAACGTCCTAGCTCTGAAGGTGACTTATGTGAAGAATGCCACATCCTGAGACAGTTCTTTCACAACCTCAATGTCTGGAGAAACTGTCTGGGTCACCTGTGATCTGACCAAATCCTTCCAGCCCCACAAAGCTATTCCTTGTTCCTGTTCTGTTCTTTTCTAACTTTGATGCAACGAAAGTGGCTATGTAAAGTGTTTCATGGTCACCTGCTTTATGTCATGTGCCAGATTCTTCACTTACATGATCTCATTTAAATCTAGCCTCCAACTGTGTATGGTAAACTTCTATCACCACTTTGAAAAAAAAAAAGCTAAAAAAGTAAGTAATTTGCCAGAGCTCATCTTTAAGTGAGACAATATTCACTATGTACAGTCCTTGGGAAACCCTTACTCCTTGGATAGAAATGGCCAACTTGAGGAATTTTCTTCCTGTTTTGGCCTCTTTCCATTCATTCATTTATTTATTTATTTATTTATTTATTTATTTATTTATTTATTTATTTATTTATTTTCTGGTGGTTGAGATTGAGCTCAGGGCCTCATGTGTGCTGTACTACAGAGCTCTATCCCTAGCCCCAAGTCTGGCCTTTTGGACTTCTCACCTAATTACAGCTGCTGGTCTCTAAAAACTATCTTGTCTATGTCCAAGATGATTGTTCTAAATGGTATATTTTCCATATCCTGTTTCATGTAACTTTGGTAGGGACATCGAGGCATGGCTCTTATCACCCCAGTTACAGATGAGAATCTGAAGTCTGTCAGAGAAGTGAGAACTCTTGCTGAGGATTTCCCAGGAACTCTGAAGGCAATGCCCAGCAGGATGGCTGTCACAGGAAAGACACACACAAGTCTTAGCAAGACCTAGAAAAGCTTGGTCTCTCTCAGTCTGTTGGAGCAAACATCCAAATAGTCCAGTCACTTTTGAAAGCATTCTGACAGCTTCTCAAACAGTTAAACATAGAGTAATCATATGATCTAAGAGCTCTTAGGTACATACCCAACAGAAACAAAACCAAAACCATCAAAAAACTGTTATGTGAGTGCTCATAAAAGGGCTACTCATATTGATAACAATCAAAATATAGACAGGATCCCTCTGTCTACTAGCTCATGAATGGCTATACAAGCTCTAGTATATATAATACAGTTGAATATAATCCACCCATAAAAAATACAAAAATTGATACAGGTTACAATATGTANGAACCTTAAAAGCATTATGTTAAATGAAAAAGTGATCCCATTGATAGGAATTGCCCAGAATGAACAACTATGTAGAGACAGAAGTGGACTAGTGGTTGCCTAGTGTTGACTGTTGATGGCAAGGTTGTGCATACACTAAAACCTGAAGGGCACTTGTTTTTGTTTTTGTTTTTGTTTATGTTTTCAGGGTAATGAAGGGGTTGGCTAGCTGTATCCATGATTCCTCTTGAAACTATTTTAAAAAGTCATCTGTATTGAACATGAATACATTTTTTCTCTTGTCATTATCCCATAAAAAGCACAGTTTAACCGCTATTTGCATAGCACTTATATCATAGTAGGTACAGAATTGAGAGATGACTTACAGCAGATAAGAAGACAAGAGACTATAACTTTATATACAAATACTATGTTTTATAAGAGACTTGAGGATCTTTGGAGTCTGTCTCCATAGGCACCCTGGGACCAGTCCCTTCCAGATACCAAGGGATATTACTGTACTCTATAATTGATTGTGATCACAGTTACACAGGTCTATAAATGTATTAAAGTATATTGACTCATACAGTTTAAATATGTGGATTGTATGATCTGAATGTTTCCATAAAGCTGTAAAATGTAACAAAACAAAATAAAGCTATATGACAGAGTCACCACCCCCAGGGCTCCTTCTACCCTACCCCACAAAGATCTTGGATCAGTGGTGTCCAGCACTGGCTCTGTACTGGTCCAAGGTCCAGAATCCCTCATCAGCTGCGTTAGACTTCTGGAAACTCCTGGTGGGACTTGGAAATAAGTATATTTGAATGCTCCTGGAGGTTCCTAATATGCAGATATAGTTTTGATGAAGACACTTTTTCCAGTCTTGCCTCTGTACNTTCCACTCTCTGGAATTCTGTTCAGAGGCTGTAATCTACACGGGACCTAAAAGATTTGGCATGAAATTTTGATCAAAGCAATTACCTATATGCTTTTTCAGTGGAGGCTGTCTGAGGCATAGCGTCAGAGAAATTGAACTGTCAGAAACTAATATAAGAATAATAAGGGAATATTTCTTCTTCATTGGACACCCAAGATGAATAGCAGGTAAAATAAAATCTTAAATTAAATTGCATATGTATATGACTTTACTTTTTGTTAAAGGACTATAGCGTGAATAATGAGCACATTAAAAAAAGAAGACCAGACTCTCAATTTCTTTCAATAATGTTAGTGTTGTATATCCTAGCTTGAATAAAACACATTTCACAAAACACCTACACAGTTCTGCAGTGCATTGTGGATGGCCTCTCTGGAGAAATCTTACATGCCTTTCAATTTTGACATAGTGATATGGTAATAATAGAAGTCTTTGGCATATAATTCTGCAGGCAATTCTTTTCACACTGTTCTTAGCTTTACTGATTGAAAGCCAGGGTTTACCTCACCTGGGTATGACCTGCAATAAGACTCCAAGAGTTGAATAGGGACAGAAAGGACCTTTTGTACTCTTCATATTTGTGGGCCTACAGAGTCAAAGGCTAAATGGAAATGCATTTGAAATTGTATTCACGGGGATAGAGTTTCATCTGGTTTAAGGGATACTCCAAATGAAAGGTGTAATAAATGAGAATCAGTCTCTCTCTCTCCCTCCTTCCCTCCCTCTCCCCTAAGAAATGCTCTACTTTTCTGGTTTCTCAGGAACCCAGGATGTCCCTGCATATGCTGCTCTTCTATTTCTAATCATCTTGACTTTCTTCACATGGTCCAACATGGTACATGGCCACTGTCATGGTCCAACATGGTGCATGATCATGGCCATGGTCCAACATGGTGTATGACTGCCACCATAGTCTAACATGGTACATGACCATCATGCTTGTGGGAAGAGAGACAGGGTAAAGCAGAGGTGGCCCCTTCAAAGGATAGGACCTGGAAGTTAGTACATCACTTTCTACTTATGTTCTATTGGCCAGAACTTAACCATTTTTTCCTTAAAGATTGTTTATTATGAGTCAAATATGAGAGACCATGGCTTAGGAAGATGGATTCAGGTTGTCTCTAATCACTCGTTCCACCATTGATGTGGTTTCATGAACTTTTATAGCTACAGAACAAAAGGTAGGCATACATCAATATAATTCATAAATATATGCATGGGGATGGAATTGTAGGCAGGTTATACCACAGCAGGGAGATCTTTGCTATACATCTAAGATGCTATCTGATGATATTCTTAGCTTTTGTTGGTGGAATATCACTGTCTTCTAAGTTAATATACTACAAAAGTTGTATTTGACAGTTGAGAGGATGTTAAGTCAGTTACAGAGGTAGGAGATAAATAACTACTAAGACCTAAAGATAACATAAGAAGATTTTAGCTCTGGGTCTATAATAGTCTGATTCTTCACAGTCACAGAGTTCTCATCAGTGAGTCAGAGGACAGTCACTATTGCTATTCTAGAGAGGTTCTTTAGAGGTTTTGACAGGGGAGCACAGCTACTCATATACCCTTGACGGAAGGCTGGTCCTCATCTATTCGGGGAAGGTCATCATCTTTGATCTTGTGCACAGCTTCGGAAGGGATGCACACAGAGTGGTGATGGAGGAAGGGGACACCTGTCTAGCCAGCCAGATCAACTGAATCAACCCTGGCAATCAATGGGGTGACATATGTCACTGCCAGATCGCCTGCACATCCCACTATTGATATTCTTAAAGGCACATTTTGTTGTCTGAAGACAGGGTCAAGTATATTTCACATAGCAGCACATGGATCATTGGTAAAGTGGCATGGAATGTGGGATGACATTTTGGAGGTAGCATGGGCAGGAGAGTGAGTACACCATAACCCTCAGAGTTGAAGAAAGGATTAAATGAACTGGAGCATGTGACATGTCTACCGCGGTGACTAGCACACAATGGCTGCTGATTTAATGGTACCTCTGATGAGAATCATAGTTTTTCGAGGTCCATTTCTCCCCCACTTCAGTTTCTCGCTCATATCTGTCATTGGTAGAAATAGGCATGGCTAAGATCCTTTCTCCATCTCTGCCAGTTTCTCAAGTAAGTACACAGCAAGACTGCTTTGCAACATTTGCACGTGTCCCACTTGTAAAGGCTCTGAGGAGCTCTGTAGGAAAGAAACATGTTAACCTTTGTTTAGCTCAGTGTTTTCTGACCCCTTTGGACCATGTTATTATGCCTTATTATGAATTCATGGACCATCTGCTGGCATTTTGGGGAGCGAGTGTTCTGTGGATACCCTATGGCAAATGGCAATCACACATTCAGCAGTTCGTCAAGCTGGACATTTTAGAGAATGACTCATTGCAGACTTTTTCAGGAGAAAAATGATGTGCTCTTTTCCTCATCCATCAAACGAAAGTCACTTGAACTTTTTGAGTAGATTTTATGACAGATGAAGCGGCATATTCTGAATTGACTGATGCTCTGGTCCTGGCATTGGTTAGCAGTTATTCTTAAGCCATCCTTCTCACCTACCGGAGCTCCAAAGTCCATATCTACACCAGCTCATCTTCTTTGGCCCTAAAATGGCCACAGAAATTTGGAAGGATATGAGGTGATTGGTCCTAACTGATGGTCAAGGAAAGAGAAACACCAAGAGGCAGGGCTATTTAAGACTACGGATCTGGAACGAGAGTCTCCTGATGTGGCTCAACTCAACAAGCATTTCTGTCTCACCTGTTATGTGCCAGATACTATGATAGGTTCTGGGAATGCAGTGGCCAAGTCTTTAGAGTTCAGAAGAAACAGATGAAAATAAAAATCACAATACAGCATGAGAAGTGTGGCAAATAAGCTCAGAGGTAACCAGAATGATCAAGAAGAAAATAAAGAAAAGGCAGCTGGTGAGGGATAATGAAGAATTTTTCCATGGGA
>LZPO01027427.1:232738-248152 GCA_001675575.1 Neotoma lepida | reverse complement strand
GCTCTCCCCCTAGTTCGAATGTCCCGCCTATCCTTATTCTGCCTCACCATTGGCCAAACAGCTTTATTTATCAACCAATCAGAGCAACACATTTTTAGAAAGACATTCCCATCATTGTAGTAAGAATCTAGCTGTTGCTGGTTTCTTAGTGTCTTCCCATTCTTTCCCCTCTTAAAGTTTTTTGTAATTGAGCATATTATTAATCATTTTAAACTGTACAACCCAGTGGCATTTAACACCTTCATAATATTAGGTAACACACAGAAAACTATCGGATATTCTGGAACTGGACTTACAGATGGGTCTTAGCTGCCATGTGGGTGTTNGGAATTGAATGTTGGGAATGGTACCTGGGTTCTCTGGAACAGCAACTAGCACTCTTAACCACTGAACCATCTCTCCAGCCCCAACACCAAAGTCTTATTACAACATGACACCCCTCCCTTCATTGCACCCGTAATGAGCACCTTTAATAATGAGCGGTGGTTAGACTCTTGCTTCCTGCTTCTGTGGGTTTTCTCATTCAGGGTATTTCATACAAAGGAAATATATGCTGTATGGACCTTTATGGCTGTCTCCTTTCACTTAGCAATTTTTTTTTTTAGTTTCATTCATAGTTGTAGTATGTGCAAACACAATTTACTTTTATAGCAGAATAGTCCATTCTATGGCTATACCTCTTCTTAATTCTGAACTCTGCAAACTGATGAGTCTCAAAATGTGATTTTATACCAGCAACATCACCATTGCCTGGGAACTTGTTGGCAACACAAATTTTAAGGTGTACCCATTCTAGGTTCAGATTTTTGTTCCTGTTTTAGGACAGGGTCTTACTATATAGTCCAAGCTGGCCTCAAACTCATGATTCTCCTGCCTCAGCCTCCTGGGATTACAGGTGCAGATCACCCCTGGTTGAAAACTGGATTTTAACAGACCCCTGCTCCCAGCCAGGTTCTGCTGCATGCTTAGCTGTGAAGCCAACTGCTGTTGGTGGTCTCTGGATTAAGGTCTCCTTTGCTGGTGCCATCTTGCTCTTCCTGACAGTCACCGACATCTGTTCCTTGTGTGCTTAATTCTGGGTATACCCTTAGCAGGGCAGTGGGGTTCCAGCAACTTCAGTTCCGGAAGTAGGTATGACACAGATGTTCTAAACCAAATGATTTCCCGATGGTGCACAGTGGAGACTTGCTTTGCACCACATTGTCGATTAGCTTTTGTCCTTTCTCACTGACTTCCCCCACTCCATAGCTAGTGTTTCCTACAGCCACTTCCCATTCCCACACCCTGCCCCAAAGAAACCACTTGCACTTGAATTTTGTTTTAGGGTTAACTCCTTGGGGATCCTGACATAACTGGACATCCTCAAATAATGGGCAGTATATATATGAGTGGGAGATGTTTTTTCTTTTGAAGTAATAAGTTAAGTAATAGATTTTTGGATTCAGATAACACTGGTGCTAGTACAACCCTAAGCTGATCAAGGAGAAAGACTGTCTTTGGAGTAATGTGGGTTAACCATAGAATTTATCCCTAGTAAAGAAATGCACACTCCCACTAACTTGGGAAAGAAAAGTACCTGGCCCTGTGTGGAATTCACCTTGAACATGTCTCTAACTTTGCCTGCTCTGTGTTGCTACCATAGTAACAAGAGCAATTAAACTTAATCTCTCTCTCTTCCTCTCTTCCTCCTCTCTCCTCTATACCCCAGTTCATTTTGGATTTGCCTTGAAGTATTTTAGTAAAGCAGTTGGAACATACTATATTCCTTTCTACCCTGATGCTAGACTTCTCTGGTTTTATCAGGCTGTCTGTTCCTGTNGTCTCTAATCTCTTCTTCTGGTGAGAAAGCTCATGCACTAAAGCACAGGCATTTACACAGGATTCAGCAATTAGATAACACAGGAGTGACATCAGCTGGGCCAGTGTTCAGTCTCCTTTGTCAACTCAGAACATCTGTTTGGCCAACGGAGGCNTCTTAGTTTATTGCTGTCATTAGGGGTTGTCAGTCAGATGAACTGAAACCTGCATTTCCCACTGAGATGCTGAATATTAAAAACNCACATTTCAAGGGATCAATTCTAATTCACAGTTTTTTATTTTTAAAGAAGAAATGAATTCTCAGATTCTGTTCCTGTGAATCAGATTTAGGAGCTACTGAGAGGCAAACAACTAGTCATTTTTGATAGACACACCTCACCAGAAAGAAATAGAANTGATAAGTGTGGTAGATTCTTGCTATAACNTATGCTGTATCCTTCTACCTGATTTCAGAACCTCTAGGGTGGATAGTCTCATCTGTCCACTTTGTGTCCCATATCAAATCTAGGCTGTNACAACTCTTTTTCCTGTTTTCTCCAAAGCTTGCTTAGCCCATACTAGTAACAATTCAGAAGTATGTACCAGATGCAACCTTCTACCCACAAGCCATCAGTGTTGGGGGAATGAACACCTAAGTCCCTGGTGTTCTGATTGGACAATCCAAAGCACACTCTAAGTGGCTCTTGAGAGGGCTTCCAAAGGAGTTGAGGATCAGTTGCCCACTGAGGCAGTCAAATTGTCCTCTTTTGTTTACTTACTGTGGCTGACACTATTGGCTGCAGTTGGGGTCCCCCCCAAAATAGATTCCAAGGTAGGGATTAACATTCAGGAAATTTACTGGAGAATGCTTTGGGGATCAAACACTGTAAAAATGAAAGCAAAGGAGCATGATTGGGCAGAAGTCAAAGACGAGCTGTGATGTAGCAAGATGTCTCTGGATGGGAGCCTGGGGCNCTTCCTATTCTTAGACTTTGTGAGTTCCTCACAGCTCACAAGTAACAATTGTTTTGCAACCCCGATTCCTCACCTACAGCTCTAGCTAATTAATTAATTAATGTGTGGGGGTGAAGGTGTACACATGCCACATTTCCAGTGTGGAGGTTCTCCTGCCACTTTGTAGGGTCTGGGGATTGAACTTCGTAATTACTTCTGTGTGCAAGAGTCTCACCCACTGAGCCATCTCTCCAGACACCCCCTCCCTGCAACTCCCCACCATTCTGTTCTCTTATCCAAACACCTGCTCATCCACTCACTAGCGTCTGGCTATGTGATGGGTTCTTGGAAATGAAAAGCAGTAAAATACTGCTTTAGAGTTTACAGAGCAACAGAACCAACACTACACAAGCTGATACATAGAAAGAGATTTGTTGGGATGTACCNGCTCAGGAGATTGTGGAGGCTAAGCCCCACAGACTACCACCTGCAAGTGGAGGTAGTGTAGTTCCAGTCCATGATCTTAGACATGAGAACTGGGGGCCAACAATGTAAATCACAGTGTGAGTCTGAAGGCCTAGGAATCAGGAATCTAACAATAGCATAAAATCAATGGCCCAGCTCCAATGGCACAAGCAGATTNGTCCTTCTTTCTTTTCTGTTCAGTCAAGACCTTCATTACTTCAATGCTTCCCACCCATACTGATGAAGGCACCTTTTCTGTATTGAACCTACTGATTCAAGTGCTCATTTTCCAGCTATCTGGGCGTCTCTTAACCTAGTCAACTTGACAAGTAAAATTAACAATCAAAGACATGATCTTCTATATAGAAGAGTTCATAGTCTCATGGGGATTGACAAATATAGTGAAGGATCATTAAAACAAGTTCACAAAAATAGAGTCATTAAGACAGATAGGAGTGATAGGTGTATTTTGGGCAGAGAGCCCAGAACACAGTTTGTGTGTTGTGCTAAGCGTCATGAGAGACTAGATCTGAAGTGTGGAGGCCATGAATGTGAAAAAGAGCGAGAGAGGGAATACAAGAGGGTTTAGCGGAGGAAAGGGAAGGCGGAATGATGTAATTACATTGTAATCTCAAAAATAAAAGAGCTAGTTTTAAAAAAAGGGTTAGCTGAAAAGGAAACAAATAGACTGCCCATAGTTCATAGGATTTGTAGCATCTTAGGGCCTTGAGGGCAAGCTGGTCCAACCTTTTTTTGAGGTTTGTCTCTTCTTCATAGAGTCTTTGCAAGGCAATTATCTAATCTCTACTTAGCTCTGGCTACAACTGGTGATTTTGTTTTTCCCAACTAGGGTGTATGGAGAGGTGGGAGCATCCCTACATGACTCTGTTCGTGAACTCTGACCTGAGCTTCTCTACTCATCCCTCCATGGAATAATCCTTTGAATCAGAGCTGCCGCTTTGTGCCTCAGATTGTCCCAGTAGAGCACAAGAGGCTGGGGCATTCATCCACCAACACTTGATGACCTGTGCTATTGAATTGCATTTTGTATGATAACTTCTCCTGCACTGCTGAGTTGTGCCTGATGTGGGCTAAACAGGCTTCTGAAGCCTTAGAGAACAGGAGAGAGATACCACAGCACAGCCTTGCTACAGGACAGAAGGTAGACGTACGGAACTGTATAGCCCTCTCCTAGCTGCCATCCCTTCTTCCAGTTCGGCTTTTCTCCTTAATTTTAGCTATTAGCAGGGAGCTTTACCAAATGAATATACAAACAGTCTGTTTTCCTGTTCAAAACCATTTAAGAGAGTCTCAGTGCGTTTTGCATAAAGGACCAAAACTGCTAACACNCCCCTCAAGGTTTACAGTATCCTCTTGGTAGTTGTGGTTCTCAGGACTCCAGTAGCTGCTGGTGTGCTAGCTCTCTAGCTAGTGTCTTATCATCTTGACTACAGTGTGACTTCTCTGGTCCCAGGTCTTCACGATGAGGGCTTCTCATATCTGGAGTCTCTTCTCTGATGCTCATTGACATGCTCTGCTCACTCTTCAGGTCTGAATTCTGCAGTAATAACTTTCTCTGGGAAGCTTTTACTGAATGGCTGTGCCTTTGAAGGTTGGAAGACCAGGGCAGAATTCATATCTCCTCCTTTTTTCCCTCACTCTCTCCAGCCCTCCCTGCCCTCACTATTCCTTTCTTCCTTTGCTCCGTCCCCCGACTTCCTTCCACCCTTCTTTTAATTAAGATGTAATGAACATGCAATAAATCAGACCTATTTTAAGGATGTGGTAATTTAAGTGCAGTTATATACTTCCAGTAAGGTTTCTTCATATTTCCTTNATATGTGCTGTGGTAAGTGTATGTGTGTGTGTGAGAGAGAGAGTGTGTGTGTGTGTTCTCAAGAGTTACTGCTTAGCACTTGTTGCCATAGATGATGATGATGATGATGATGATGATGATGATTGTCTTTTTCAAACTTCATATAAGTGGCATCTTGCAGGACTCAGTTTTCACATCTGACTGTTCACACTCATCTGTATTGGTTCATGCATCATCTGTTAATCTTTATTTCTTTATATAATTCTACTATATGACCCATTATACAGACATTATAATTTAAAATTTTTTTCCTGTTAATCTTATCTGAATATATCGGTTATATGCAATAGTGGGTTTCACCGTAGCTTTTTATAAGGTGTATTCTCTCCCCCATTATCCTTTCTGTCATTGCCACTGGATCCTCCTTTTCCCCTAGTACTTTCCATTTGTATGTCATCCCCCAGCCCTTACATTCCAAACAGGAGAAATACTTGTCATTCTGTNAAGTGGCTTATTTAACTTCTTCCCATTTTCCTACAGTGACATGTTTTCACTCTCCTCTGTCATTGAATAAAACCTCATTGTCTATATACTTCATATTTTCCTTACCCATTCATGTGTTGATGGAAATCTAGGTTGACTTTGTAATTTGGTAGACATGGGTATGCAGGTATCTCTTAGGTATGCTGACTTTGATTCCTTTGGGTTTATACAGNTGGATCAAATGGCAGTTCTATTTATGGTTTCCTGAGGAAACTCCATTCTGATTTTCACAGTGGCTGAATTAATTCAGAGTCCCATCGTCAGTACATGAGTGTGCCTTTACCCTCCCTCATGCTTGTCAGCATTTACTATTTTTGTTGTTGTTGTTTTCTTGATGATAACAGTTCTGACTGGTGTGAGTAGGAATCTCAATTTAGTTTTGATTTGCATTTTCCTGATGGCTAAGGATGTTGAACATTTCTTTATATATGTCCTAGCCATTTGAATTTCTTTTGAGAATTGTCTGTTCAATTCATTTGCCTATTATTGATTTGATTTTTTTTGTTTGACTTTTAGAATTCTCTATATTCCAAAAATTAATTCCATGTCAGATGTATAGCTAGCAAAGATTTTCTTTCCTTCTCTAAAATGCATCTACACTGTTTTCCTTTGAAATATAGAACCTAATGCAGTCATGCATCCCATTTATCAATTCTTAGATTTCCTGAAGTATNAGAGTCTGTTTCAGGAAGTCATTCATTACATAGATCCTATCCTTATTATTGTCTTAGTTAGGGTTTCTATTGCTGTGAATAGACACCATGACCACAACAATGTTTATAAGGAAAAGATTTAATTGGGGTGGCTCGTTTACAGTTTCAGAGGTTCAGTCCATTATCACCATGGTGGGGAGCATGGTGACATGCAGGCAGACATGGTGCTGGAGAAGTAGCTGAGAGTCCTANATCTTGCAGGCAACAGGAAATGAACTGTGACAGTGAGTGAAGCTTAAGCATAGGAAATCTCAAAGTCTGCCCCAACAGTGACACACTTTCTTCAACAAGGCTATACCTACTCCAACAAGGCCACATCTACTCCAACAAGGCCACACCTACTCCAACAAAGCCACACCTCCTAAAAGTTCCAATCCCNATAAGCTTACGGGGCAAATTCCATTCAAACTACTACACTATTATTACAAATCTTTCATTAGCTTACAAAGTAATGGTTTCATTGTGACATTTTCTTACATATACATCACTATGCTATGCTATTATTTTCCCCTACTACCCTCCTTCCAGCCTTTTGCTGATCCTCTCCCCCTATTGGTCCTTTCTTCTGCTTTCATGTGACATATTTTCCATCATCCTCTCTTGCTTCCCATCTCCCCCCCCAACAGTCCCCACCCTCTCCCCACCAAATAATCTCCCTTTCACTTTCATGTCACTTAAATTCTGCACGGAAGGGAAGACACGTGATGTTTATCTTTCTCCCCCCCAGATCTCTTTCTTCCTTCTCATAGTCTCCTTTCTCCTATCATACCTGTGATAAAGTTTCTAGATTCAGTTAGCTGAAATGGGAAGACCCACCCAAAATGTNGNTGGTACAGTGCCATGGGATGGAGTCCTGGACTGAATAAAAGGAAAACAAGTGAGCCGAATACCAGCATTCGTCTCTGTTGGTTTCCTGACTCTGAACCTAATATAACCACATGCCTTATATTCCTGTCACCATGATTTCCTCACAAGGATTGTCACAAATTTTGAGTCAAAAATAAACCTTCTTTCCTTAAGTTGCTACTTGTCAGGTATTTGGTCACAGCAGTAAGGAAATAGTAAGGGAGCTTCTTGAAGACTTATTATAAACAATTGAAGCCTTAAGATTGTTACTACAACAAAACAAAATCCAGCAGCATGTCGAAGTTGGCTAATCTAATGCCTCTCCTTGTGGTCTCACAGCTCTTTCTAATTCCTTGTTCATAAACTGGCACAAATCCTAATGAAGTTTAACTTCCTATCTTCCTTCTTCTTCTGTACCCCAGCCTGTAAAGGTGGAGACTATACAGCTTGATTATTGCCTAGTATGTTGAAAACAAATTATGTGCTCCCCCAACATGGGTGACTTGGAAGAGGTCTCCATTTCTCTTTGTTTCTAACTTCTGAAAATTTGATCGTATTGTGTATAGCTGAGAGTCTCTGGGTTTATCTTATTTGATTTTCTTGTATGGAAAATGCTTCTCCAATATGGTCTGATTAACATGGAGAACGTAGCTGCTCTACCCTCCCTCTCTGTGCACACAGTCTCCTGATAATTCAGCTCTAGGTGGTTTTAGCATATTTGGTAGTGACATCTCACAGTTGACTCACATTGACCTTCTCAAGTTCTAGAATTTCTCTTTATGGTATAGTTGCTAAGTCTGCTCCCCCATTCTGGGTCAGTACCTCTTCTAGTTTTATTTCTGTTGTGGCAATAAAGTACAAAAATCTAAAATCAACTTAGGTATTNCTAATACTGTAAATATGCTTTGCACACTTCCTAGCACAAACTCTCACACCTGGCAGATCCCAGCTAAATATTTCTTTACAGAATAAAGACCTGCTATTTATGTCATAGTAATAACAAAATTAAAATTTCATAAAAAAACAACANAGGGGAGATGTTTACAATTCCAGATTGCAGCCCATCATTTTCAGGAAGTCAAGGCAGAACTTCACACATAGATGTGAAGAACAGAGAGAAATAAATGTGTACATGCACACTTGCTTGCTGGCTCTTGGCTAGATTTTGCCGCTTTAAGCCAATTTCCCACAGGCATAAGTGCAAGACAACCTAATGTGGAGAGCCCTTCACTGGGATTCTCTTCCCAGGTCATTGTAGGTTGTGTCAAATTGACAAAGCTAGCTGTCACAGCACCTCAATTAACTTTTTGATTATCATATTCCTTTGTCAATCATCCCTTTTCTCACCTCTCTCAGAAGTCTGAATCTGCTTGTTTATTTATGGTACCGATGTTGTCCTCCTTGCTTCCTTATTTCTCATATCTGATCATTCTANCTCGCCTTACCCTCTAACAACAGCAAGTTACTGCATTTCAAATCTTATCACAGACCTTTCTGTCCAGTTCTGATTGACATGGGCATTTATCAGCTGTTAGCAAATTGAACTTCATTGTGCTGGAGTATGAAGGTGCCAGAGTGAGAAATGGCTTGGAAAAACTAGCGCCTACAAGTTCAAGCCAATGTCACTGTAACTTTTGATTAAGGGATTGGTATTTTGTGTTGATTTGTAGGGCTTCTTCACACACTCCCAGTGTTATCTCTTGATTATTTACATCTTGTAGGATAGATAGAGAGTTTTCCCACTTTGTGCTTGTATCTTTGTTTACTTTTTGTTTTGTTTTGTTTTGTTTTTTGAAACAGGGTTTCTTTGTTTAGCCCTGGCTGTTCTGGAACTCGATTTGTAGACCAGAGTGGCCTTGAACTCAGAGATCGGCCTGCCTCTGCCTCATAAGTGCTGGGATTAAAGGTGTGTGCCACCACACCCAGCCCTGTTTATGTTATGTTTTATCCAGAAATTTTTAAAAATTAGTTTGTCAGTCTTTCCTCAGTGGCTTGAACTTTTTAATCTCTTAAGGCATTCTTCTTAAGTATGACTCACAAAGTGTACGTTTTCTTGAAAAAAATAATTCTCACATTTAAGTCTCTAGTTCATAAATTATGTATGGAAGAAGTCAGGAGTATGATCCTAACTTTTATGTACAGAGATCAAATTGTTCCCAAAGTTTGTATGGCTGTGTGGATGCGTAGTGTTCCTGTTTACTTCACTGATTCTAAGTAGATTTGCAGGGCTGCAGGGATGATTTGGAGATTGGAAGCACTCACTGCTCTAGCAGAGGATATGAGTTTGTTTCCCAGCACCCATGTCAGATGCTTACAACTGCCTGTTACTCCAGCTCCAGGGGTTCTAACATCTTCTTTTGTTTATTGCAAGTGTGCAGTAACACATGCAAGCGCGCACACACACACATTCACACACATNTACTCACCCATGCACGCACACACACACACTCATGGGTACTTGCACATACATACACATGTGTACCTACACATTCATACACAGAGACACACATACAGATGCACACACACACAAACATGTAGACATGTACCCATTTAAAAAATAAAACAACAAAACTAAGGTAAGTTTGCTTCTAGACTCTCTATACTATTGCAGGGGACTATGATTTTAATCCTGGGACAAGAGCATATTTCCCCAGTGATTATAGTTAAGAATATCTTTCTTCTCATTTAAGTCTCTCATGTTCCAGAATTGTCTTAACTATTCTTAGATTTTTGCTCTGGAACATGTGGCTTTTGAAGGAGAACTACTGGTATAAAAAGTTCCATTTACCTTTTGAATGAAACCATACAGAACTAAGTAGTTAATTTGTGGACAATAAGCATTAACACTATACAGTTTTCTATCCATAGTATAATTTACCATTTATTCAGGTCCTCAAAAAGTGTATAAATAAGGTTTTTGAAAATTTCTTTATGAAAGTTTCACTTGTTAACTTTTACTTTTAGCTTTATTCGCAGATGTCTTTTTTTTATTAATGAAAATAGTTTTGAAGAATCTCTCTATATTCTAATTGGCTTATTTTTATTCTATAAATAACTGCTGGGATTAGAAAATTAATTCTATCAGTTCAACCACAATATTTATTTTTATTCAGTAGTTTTTAGATTCTCTAGGATTTCAGAGTAGCAATCATAGTCTAAGCAAATGATGACAAGTTTCCCTGTTAATTTTCCAATCTTGTACCTCATATCATTTTTCCTTACTGAATTCACTACNCCTCAGAAGACTAGAGGTGGTCACTATGCATTTGTGCTATTTCTAATCTTAATAGAAGTTTATTGAATTTTAACCAAAACTATTGATAGTTCTTAAATTAGGATGNTTTGACTTACAATTTTTGATTTTTAACTTTATGACCTGCAAAAGCAACATGAAGTCATTAGAAAACTCACTTTGAATTTTGACTAGACACACGATATGTGTTCTAAAACCTTCTCATGATGCTGGGAAGCAGATGAGAGTTTCCCCAGTATAAATTGAAGAGAACCTATATTATATTTATTATACTTTATGCTCCATTTTTAGGTTAAAAACACATTTCTTGCTGGAGTTGTAGAAATGGCTCTTGAATTTTACTGAATGTTTTTCTTCAGCTACTGAGACAATAAATTTTCACCTTTTAATATGTCAGTGTGGTGTAGCACAGTGCTAAATTTTCTGACTTTTACCCTCCTTGCATAAATTCTTGGCATAAATTCTACTTGACTATATTTTATAATTTAAAAATTGTATCCAGGAAAAAATTATATTTAGGGCTAGGGAGACAGTTCAGTGGGCAAAGTGCCTGCTTTGCATGTCTGAAGACTAGAGTTCAGATCCCGGGGACCCATTTAAATGCTAGGTAGGTGTGGTGATTTGTAATCCCAACACCCAGGAGACAGAGGCAGGGGATTCCCCAGGGCAAGCAGCATAGCCAGACTATCCAGACCAGTGGGTTCTCAGTTCAAGTGAGAGACCTGCCTCAGTATTTAAAGTGGAGACCGAGGAAAACATCTGATATCAACCTCTGACCTCTGCACACACACATGCATGTGTACCTGCACACACATGTGATCTCACACATGCAAGCGTTCAGGCACTCATGCTCTTCTTACACATATATGCACAAAAATCGTATTTAGTGGACTCATGTATTTTGGATGTCTGCATTAATATTTTTAANTTAAATTGGTGTACATATTTTAAACTATCCATTAAAGGNTGTATAANTGTTTATAATTATTTGTCTTCCCTGCAAGGAGAGTGTATTTTCTCAGTTACATATACTGCCTTCCTCAAACTGGAGTGCACTTCTAGGCCAGTTTGTCAAGTTCAACTACACATCTTACTTGGTCTTTGTGTGGGGGAGTCAGTGTGTCAATCCCAAGTAGGGGTTGTAGGAGACATTGTGACTATTTTACTGCAGCTCTGGTTACTTTTGCTTGCCTAACAATGCGCTAACAAATGGTTGTTTCTTTAGCTTAGTCCTGGGAATATGGAATTATGGNGAACAGGGCTGAACTGAGTTCATAGTCTCAGCTGAAATGCAGCCTTACATATAATAAGGATGAAAAGTAAATTTTGTTTTTTTTTAATCTACTGAGATTTTAGGGTTGTCACTATGGTAATGNTAGTTAAATATCCATATCTGGATTTAAGACCCAGTGTTAACTGATTGGCACCATAGTAAAGCTAGTTAGGTACTCCTATCTGTGCTTAAGAATCAGTTTACTTAGCTTGATCANAATGGGCCNCTACATTTCTNTTTTCCCTAAACAAAGCTGTATATTAAAGAAACAGTCTGATCTTCTAATATTTGGTAAAATTTGATTGTCAAAGTGTTTGAGTTGGTGTGTGTTTTTCCAGCTGTGGGGAGCTGGTGTGTGTTTTTCATGGGGAATGTGGGGAGAAATTTGACAGAAGATTCAATTAAAACTAGTTGTTGACATATTTACNCTTTTTTTTCCTTATGTCAGTTTCATATTTCATAATTTATGTTCTCAATTTTTTTCTACCATTTTGGTAATTTATATTTTTGTAGGAAAGTTCTTCTTGTAATTGTGTTTTATGTCAACATGAAGTTGTCTACAACAATCTTTTCTGATTAAAGAGCAAACTTTTGCTGTATTTTAATTATGCTCTAATGAGAATATTATTTATGTCTATCTCTTTTTCTTGATAAAAATTTTAAGTGAGTTTGTCTGCATAATTAGTCCTTTTAGAAAACCTGATTATTCTTTGTCAAAAACTCTTGTCAAGTTTTGACAAAATCTTCTTGTTGAAATTTTTTCATATTTCAAACTTATTCTTCTTATTTTTAGTTCCTTGTTTCTATTTTTTCCATTTTTTTCTAGATTTAAAGATGAATGTATAATTTCTTTATTTCCAGTATTTCTGACATTGCTTAGTACTATATAGGATTGGCTATAAGCAGCATAGATCCCAAATAATGGTATCTTAAAATAAGATGAAAGTTTACTTTTACTGGTACATGAAAATTTAGAGGGTAGGAAACCCAGGGCTGGCATGATGGCTGGATCATGGAAAAGACATGGAGACTGTAGATCTTTCTATTTTCTTGTTTATAGGTCTTTGTTCTTGCCTGCCTGGGTGTTGGACAATTGATCTCTTTGCCTGTGTCCCAGTCAGTGTGAAGGATGAAGGAGATAAGGAGGGCTTCCCTCCCCTGGAGATATGACCNGGGACTTTCATGCGTCACCTCTCCTTTTATCCCATTGGCAAGAACTAACAACCACACAGGAGAGAGTGACATTTGAGTTTTTATCCTCAGGATTCATATGTCTCAGCTTAAAGTTAAGGGCTCTATTACTATGGAAGTAAAAGGACAATGGATCCTGGGGACTTCAGGCAGTCTCTGCCACAGTGCAACCCTTCNGTACCCAACTGGCCATATACCAAAAGAGATAGCTCTAAAATTCTTTGCAGTGGAATACAGTCTAAAACCTAGGATCTGCTGGNTGATGCACTACCCTCTCCATCTGTTCTAGATGTGGTGTCCATGCTTCAGTGACAATATGTTAAAAGGTAAATACCTGCCTCTCATATACCCAACTAACAGTGATGGAGCAGGGGCAGTTACAGAAGTGGCAGTTCTGTGTGTTAAGTAAGGAGGTGAAGGACAATGGGCAATGGTGTCAAGGGCCAGATCCCATCACATCCAGGATCCTCTGACTCTCTCCGCTGGAGAAACTCTTCCCTTTATCATCCTTGAGGTCTCTGGTATTACCTGTCAGTGAGTTCCTTCTTGTCCGCTTCACACCTAAAGTGGGATGACAAAGTAGATTCTCCTGCGGGTAGAGAATGTTTTAGAGCCAATCTTGCTGGTCCATGTCTGGTCAACTGTGAAGACTCAGCAGCCATCTCTCTTGGTTAGGAATAGATTAACACGTCTCCTNAGCATTCACGCGGGGCCTTACTCATTACCCTGTCTTTCAGCTTAGTGGCAGCTAATGAGTTGTATCAGAAACAAAAGACATGGGTTAGAAAAACAGTTCCGTTAAGTGAGTCTTGCTCTTCAGGTTGGCTCCAATTTTCTGGTAAGAACATCTCTAAAAGAAGGTGTTGACAAAGATTTGGGGCCATGGCCTTATCNCATGCATGTCTGGTACTTCATTCTTGACAGCTTCATTTTGGGGGTTTTAGAAACACCCCATCTTTTCAGCCCTGAAGAGGCCCAAATGAAAAGCTTCCTGGTCAGCTTAGATGGTAAAATACAGGTGAGGGTGCTTTGATCCCATATTTCATTTCATCTCTTAGCACAATGAATATTTTGTTTTAAAACATAGTTTTTCTAAAGGTATTTTTAATTGAGAAATAAGATATTGTATGTCTTTGTGGTATTTTAATATGTGTACACAGTGTGCCACAACTAAATCAAGCTAATTAATACACTCAAGACTTTTTTTAGGGTTTGGTAAGAATAGTTAAAATCTATATTATCAATTTAAANCAACATAATATATTGTTATTAACTATAGTCACACAGTTTTAGAATAGACCCCTTGAACTAATTTCTTCTATCTGACTGAAATTTAATATCTTGACTAACATCTCTACCACCCCTTTACTCTACCTAGCCTCTGGTAACTATTGTTCTAGTCTCTGCTCATATAAATTCTAATTTTTATGATTCTATATTTAAGTGAGATCATGCTATATTTGTCTGTCTATCTATGGGCTTATTTACCTAACGTCTTCCAGGTTCCTGAATTTGGATGGCATCTTTGGGATTTTTCTGAAAGTTAGAAATAGTAACATTTCCTCTCTNCTTCATGTACGTATNTCCTAGCAATGAACCCCAGTTAACACANGTTCTGGTTTTCAAGGTAGAATATTATGGTTTGGCTAAATGCTTCATCATTGCTTAACAAAGATTACTAACTTTATTTTTTAGTTTTTTTTCATGATGTGTATATTTGCATGTGTAGTATATCTTTGTTTGATGTATGCACACTTATGTGCTAGTGTGCATGCCCCTGTGTTTATAGAGGCCAGAAGAGGACATCAGGATGCTGTTCTATCATTTCCTACCTTATTCCCTTGAGACACGGTCTCCCAGTGAACCTGGAGCTAGGTTGGAGGCTGCAAACTCCAGCTCTCCTTTTGTGTATTACCTCCCTGCCAGTGCTGGGGTTGCAGGCACACACGTGTTTTACATTGGTACCAAGGATTTGAACTCATGCCTTCATGCTTTTGCAGCAAATGCTCTCACCTACTGCGCCATCTTCCTAACCCCATTACTAACCCTACAACCTACAATAACTGAAGTTAAGCCTGTCCATCACCCAGCCCCCGTTTCAATGGCATGTGCATGCTTGTCTGTTACATTCAGCACTCCAGCTTAACATACCACATTCAGGCTTTTCTACATTTAGCAGAAATGGTAACTTTGGCAAGATAAAAGTTTATTTCTCATGTAAAATACTAGAAGTGGGTGGTAGTTTGGGTTTACTGGAATGAGGATCTACTTGTTTCCTTAGACACTCACTACTTTTAGTATTTTTGTCCCAAGGTCTTTAACGTCTTACCCTTGTCTTTATGACTTTTGAAGCACCAACTATGGAGCCTGCTTTGTTCTAGTTTGCACATGATTTTCAAATTTTAGCTCTGCAAGTTCCCCATCTTGACAGACCCTTCAGCACTGGACAAACCAGAATGGCCAGCTTTTATTTCACTTCTCCCCTGACCTCGTATACTACTTACCACCTGGCATTGCCATTGGCTCCCACAAGTTAATGGCACAGCCTTATACAAACTAAGGG
>LZPO01027427.1:113087-127863 GCA_001675575.1 Neotoma lepida | reverse complement strand
TCAGAGTCCAAATTCAGGTCTTTGCTTGTGCAGCAGGCACCTTACCCAACTGTACCATCTCCCTAGCTTGCTTTGTCACTTTAAAAGCTGGCTACCCCACTGTGATACGTCTCTGTCTTTATAACACTGCCACTATTTATGTTCTTTTAGAAACTATTTTGATTATATTAACTAAATGAATAACTAAGGTTTTTTTGTATGTGTATGTACGTGTGTGGACACACATGTGCCGGGGTATGCATGTGGACTCTTGAAGGAGTGAGTTCTCTCCTTCCACCATGTCAGTCCCGGGGATCGAACTTAGATCACTAAGCTTTGTGGCAAGCACCTTTACCCATATAGCCATCTTGCCCACCTCACTATTTCACATTNTTATTTGTATCCATATTTACCGCCTCCTCTCCATCCTGGGATGGGAGCGTCAATGCCCAGGTACTCAGCACTGCTAGAGGAGTGTGAGGACTTGTGAGCATTTACTGACTTTCTGCAATGTCTTGTGGTGAACCTGGTGAGTCCCAAAGAAGGAGGAAATCGTGTGAGAGGGAAACTGTTTTCCATGTTCACAGCAGCCCTTGTGTCCCATCCTTTGGTGGAGTCCTTGTTGTATCTTTCTAGACACCCACGTGTTCTTTTACTGCCAAGACTGGCTTGGAAATCTATCATACTAAAATGTGAATGACTGATACAGACTTAATGTGTCACCTTCTCTTAAGAGATTAAGGCCTGGCTTGTTCCACTTGGCCTCCTCAAGGAACAATGTGAGCTTTATGGCAGGGGTGAGAGGCAAGGGTGTTATTCTAATTCTTTTCATTGGTTGCTTAATATTAGACCTGCTGTTTAGGTTCTCTGCATCGGGGTGATGTTATTTTTAAAGTGACTTGTTTNCTGAGTGGGGTTGTTTGAGTGTCAGATGCAAGCCCTGTGTCTGAAGCCTGACTTGTCTCTTAAAAAGTGTAAGCTGTTACCACTGTCAATCACAATAGAAGGTAAAGAGACCGACCCATGAGCAATGGCGGGAATGTGATTCAGCATGGTGCCCCTGGGTTTCCTTAACACACCTNTGGGCTGGAGCNTGCTCCCCACCTTGCTTTCTCATATGAATCACTCAGGCTAACTTCCTTTNTGATTGTATTGCTATTTTTATTGTTGTGATGACCAANTACCTAANACCTCCCCAAAACAAACAAAATAAACAAACAAACAAGTTAAAGGAAGAAGGGAGGGATGGTGTGACTTGTGTGTGACTTGTCGTTTGAGTGGGTATAGTCCACCAGGTGGGATGGGTTGGCTGCAGGAATATGAAGTAGCTGAGAATGGCAGCTTCCACTGGCAGGAAGCAGAGAGCAGACAGGAAGTGGAACTAGGTTGTGAAGGCTCAAGGNTGTCTCTGCTTCTAGTGACCTAGTGAGGCTCTNTATCCTAAAGGCTCCACAGCCTTTGGGAAACNATGCCTCCTGCTGGGAGCAATCGTTTGAACACATCATACTATAAGGGACATTTCACATTTAAACCACAACACTGACCCTACTCTATGGTTGCTTTTCNTCTGCTCACTACCTGCCTCTTAGATCTGCCCTTCAGCAGAGGGCTGTCCCTATGCCAACTCTGCTGGTTCAGTGGGGATATTGCCAACCGGTTTTTCTATGGCATGACAAACCAANCNCAGAGACCTCCCAGCCTGTGTGNTAACAAAGTCTTCATATTGCTTAGCTCATTCTGTTCCCATTTGCTCTAGCAGTGTTTCNTGCAAATGCCGTGACTCCTATGCAAATAGACTCTGCAGCACGTTTTCCCACTGTTCTAGAAGNGAAGGACGCTTGTCTCNAGGGTACAAAACTCAACACCCAAATTTCCAGGTGCAATGCTGGCTGAACTCCATGGCTGCTGCTTGGGTTTGATCAATATTCCTTACCCATAATTGTGAAGGGGGCCTGGAGATCTAGCCTGTGTTATTTGACTGCCCCAAGTTCACATCCTTTAAAGTTATACTTAGCAACTCCTGCATTTAACTCACTGTTCTCTGCCTCTGGTTTCCTTTTGATTTATGGCTGCAGATTTGGAGCCTCTCTTGAGAAGTGACTCCTCCTTGCCCATTAGCACGTCTCCTTCTATTTGGGCACATCTCCTTCTATTTGGCCAGAGTGGCTGGTGCATCCCTGTGTGGACATTTGTTAAAACTCATGAGCATTGCAGAGGATTCCTTATCTAGCTCATAGCTCAGTAAATATTTATGAGGGAGTGTGATAATGGTAATATTTGCTAATACTTTTTTGAGTTCTTAGTCTGTGCTGGGTACAACGTTACCAATGGACATATTTATTTTTCATGGCTTCATTAAGGGAAACACTTTAAACATATTTTGAAACATATTAAACTTTATTGAACATATGCTATGTTTAAGGGATATTTCCTTTGTGAACATTTATCCAGGATGCTTTTGAACCTTGTAAACCTTAGAAGGAGGGTGAAGTTTATGTGCTTGCCTCAATTTATAACTAAATAAAGAATTGACGTTCAGAGAACTTAGCCTAAGTTAAAGTCATTTCATTTGAATTTTACTAAATTAAANAAAATATTTTTTCTAGTTATGTATCAATCTTCCTTAAGGTCACAAGATTAGAAGTTCTTCTAAAAGAAACAAATGTAAGTGCAGTCTTGGGATAATTTTGTTGTTAAATAATTATTATCATATTACTATATATAGCTTTACTAATGAGGAAACTGACACAGAGACACGTTCAGTGATTTTTTCAGATCACACAACTGGTGAGAAATAAAGCTGGAATTTAAAAGGAAGTCAAAACCTCTGCTTTTAACCATTATGTTTTTTTCTCTCTGTGTTTATGTATGTGCGTATGTGTGCCTGTCTGTATGTGCACCACATGTATGCAGTACCTGTGGCAGCCAGGAGAGGGAGTCAGATTCCCTGAAATTGGAGTTAGAGGTGGTTGCCAGCCACATGATGGGGGTGCTGGAAACTGAACCTGGGGACTCTGTAAGAGTAACATGTGCTCTTAACCACTAAGCCATCTCTCCAACTACCCCAATCATGTTTTTGGAAAGCAGGAAGGAGAAAAAGCAGAAAAGTATCATGAAAAGGCAGAGGTGGTATCAGATGTTGAAAAGAAATGAGTTTCAAATTAGCCGAAATAATAAGCACAGAGTGAGCCCTGAGCCCTGAGAGGAGCATCTTAGCTTGCACAACTCATCTCAGCAGGCNTCTCAAGATCACCTGTGCCTGCAACCCAGCCCCACACCTTCCCATCAATCTGACTCTGAGCCTCTATGGTCCTTTTCTCTTTTCAAAACTAGGAGGGTGGACTCCTTACCTCTGACTCCACTCTTCCCACCCCTCCCACACAGCTCGGCCTGGGAGGCTGCCTGTGCAGAGGGTCNTGTCACTCTAGCTTCTACATGGGTTCATCAGAGCAGCTCCATCAGTGGATTAAGTGAAGGAAGAGAACAAGGTTCAGTTTTATGTCCCATCTGCCTTCCTGTGCCTCAGTGGGACCCAGACTGCTGGCAGGTGGCTCTCTTCATGCTCCAATGTCTCCAGTTTTTAGTCATTTCCACCTCTTCTTGCTCATTCTAGGCTGGTGTAGGTAAGAGCACCTACTCATGATTGTACCTCCAGTTATACATTATTCTTCGTTGTCATCTTTCATCCTGCCTACATCTTTGGAAATGTTCTCTTTAGTAAAATGTTTTCAAATTGCTTAATTTGAGTGCAACATTGTGTTCCTATCAGGACTCTTACTGAGACCTTGGCCTTGAACCATTTCCAACATTCTAAGAACCAAACTTTGCTTGCACACCTTGNCTTTACTCCCCCACCACCAAGTCTAGTTGGGTTCCCTTCCCCAGCTCTTGCAGATGCATTGCATGGTGGGAAACACAATGGTGGCCAGGTAAGTGCGAGTTTCCAAGCCTAGGTCTGATACTCTGTGACTTTGGCTAGGTTTCTTAGTTTTCTCACCCCCCACCCCATTCCTATTGGTGGAGGGAAGTGTGTACTCAACAGGTTAATTATGAGGTCGATTGGAATTATGAACCTAACCTCAGCCCAGGTCCAGCAGGTAAACATAGTTTTCTCTTGATGCTGCCTCTCTGTGTTGGCACAAACTGTCGTTGGGCAGTTCGACTTGTCTGGCTCTGATGCACGGCAGATAGAACCATGAGATAGGAGAGATCAGCTCTTGGCTCCTGGTAGCAGGAAGAGTGATGAGAAACTCAGGAGAGTAAAGAAGACGAGTCAAGGATTTGAAAGAACGGGGTGTGAGAATGGATAGTGACTGAAGAANGACAACATGAGACGGGTGATTTAATACTGACATTCATATACAGAGCCTCTTTTTTTGTTGTTTTTGCTTGTTGTTCTCAAGTAGGAGATGCAAAAACATTTGTGATGACTAGTTCAAAAGAGTTCCAGTTTGCTAAAGTAGTCCAATGGTCAGAGACGTCCCTGGCTTCTACAAAAACAGACAAAATGTTTGTTACTCTCCCTCGGCTTGTCCTTGTACCCCAGCAGAGCTGTCTCCACAGGGGAAAGACATCACTCTTCACTCAGAGAACAGGGCCTGCGTTGAATTTTAGTTACATGTGCTCAAATCCTGTGTGACCATGAGCATCCAAAGACCGTTTCCCTCATCTCCAAAGTGGGAATAATTGTGAATGCAGGTTGGTCTTGTTGGGCTGATGGTGAGCTCAGGAGCAGGTGATGAATGTGAAAAGCACATGTGTAACAGAGTGGACAAGCACTCAACTCTCTCTTTTTATGATAATTCTTTGTTGATTCTCTGGGAATTTCACAACACGCACCCCAATCCTGCTCATCTCCTAGTCTCTCCATATCCTCCCCTGAAGCATCTCCCCTAAAGAACCTCCCCCCAAATCAATTGAAAAGAAAACAACAACAACAACAACAACACACACACACATACACACACACAAAACCCACCTTACTCTTCTGTCTTTCCAATATATCTTCATTCATCCTCGTGGCATTGGGTGCTGCGATGTGTCACACAGTATGCCCTTTTGTACCATCAGCCCCACCCACAAAATTTTCATTGCAGTGAGTCATTGTCTGGCTCAAGTCCTCTGGCACATCATCACCACTGGACCCTCACCAAAACTGCTCTTGGACATCCTGTTGTTGCCTCAAGTCATGGAGATCCTGTGGTTATCATCCTGCAGGACCAGTCCCTTCACACACTCCAGCAGGTCATAGACGTGGTAGATGTTAGGGTGGACCAATGGAAGGCTCAGAACGTGGGTCTGGGTGATAGCTGGTTGGTCTAGGCTACTGGGATTGCTCCCCTCAGGAGAGTTGTGGAGCCAGCTCTCCCATGGCTATGCCATGGGGACTAGTTCTNCCACACCTGTGCTGTGGGATGGGGCCATCTCTCCCAAGTGTGGGGTCCAGTTCTCTTGTGGGGAGGTGGGGCCAGCCCTCCTGCCGCAGTGTCCAATGAGGGTCAGGGTCAGCCATCCCAGGGACAGTGAGGGGTGGGGCAGGCTCAGCATGGCCCTTGGATTTCAACACGCATGTTTCCTATGACCCCCTGTGGCAACATGGACCATGGACACCATCACAGACCTTAGCTGCAGCAGGACCACAGACACAGACATGGCCCTCAGCAGCAGCTTGGGTCTAGATATCACCATGGCCCCAGTGGCAGCACAGGCCACCTAGACCANTATGGTTCCTGTGGCAACAAGGCGCTTAGATACGANCATGGTCTCAGGTGGTTGGTGGCTGTCCAGACCCTGGGCATCTGCACAGCCCTTGGTGGCAATAGGAGTCATGGACATCAACCCAGACCCTGGCTGTTGCTGGGCCACAGACCCAGACATGGCCCTAGGCAGCAGCCCAGGCCCAGACAACACCATGGTCCTGTGAAGCACTCAACTCTTAACCATTGCTGATTTCTACCTTTCTTCTCCCCACTAGAAAATACAGGTGGCTCTCTTCATTCCAAAGGAAACCTCAACNTTTATCACCTTCTATTTCTAACTACAGGGAATGAAATGCCTTTACGCCTCTCTCATCAGTACATTTGTTGTTGAATTTTCACTTTCAAAGATGCTCTTGGATTCCCTGCATCTTGTCTCCAGGGTGCACCATGGGTCAATATCTGGTTGGGTAGAGTGACGAAGTTCAAGGTACAGTTACTTGGAGTTTCATAGGGAGTCCTATCTTTATGCATTTCCTTATGCCTTCCTGACTTCTGTATGAACTTATTGTCCTTTGAAATAACATTGGTTAGGGCTGAGATTAGATAGTGCTTGACAAGCAGGTGAGAGGTCCTCAGTTCAACTCACAATACCACAAAAATGAAAATATGTTGGTTAGTTTCAAATGTCAACTTGCTACAACCTAGAATCCTGAATGAGAGAGTGTTCAGATGGCCTGTGGGCATGTCAGTGGGGGATTGTCTGAACAGTTAATTAATATAGGAAGGCCCAGCCCATTGTGGGTGGCACCATTCCTTAGTCAGGGGTTCTGAACTACCTAAGACAAAAGAAAGCTAGAAGCAATCAGGCAGGCAGTGTGAATCTATGGTTTCTCTCTGTTCTTGGCTATAGGTGTGATGTGACCAGCTGTGTGAGTTCCTGTCTTGACTTCCCCTCAGTGATGGGACTGCAATATGGAATTGTAAACCAAATAAACCCGTTCTTTGCCTGTGTTGCTTTTGGTCAAGGTATTTTTGTCACAGTAACAGACACGAAACTAGGATCAACAAATGACAAAACATTTTGACCTTGAGACTTAGACTTCATATTTAATTCAAGGTCAACTTGGATTTTATGAGGAAGAAATGGAGATAAAGGAGGGAAAGATCACCTTGGAGGACTAATTAATTCTGAACTATTATTCACTATCTATTTTCCTTAACTTGCAATAACAAAAGCAAGCAGTCCTTTACATACTTGGGCACAAGTTTTCACTTGGTGATGCATGGTATTACTGATTAGGTATTTGATATCATGTGTTCTTTGCAAACAAGGGTGCATGAAGATGTTCTAAACTTGCTCTGGGTACTGGGTATGGTCCAGAAAGAGCTCTTGTGCTCAGAAATATTTCATACTCTCTAGGCTTTATATTTCANTTGTATTAGAATTAAGCCTTTAATGCTCATATAATATTATCAGTTACATTCCATTTCGGTTGTAATGACTCAAATCCATGGATACGATTCTCAGCTATCAGGAGAACCTCTCTGTCCTACCCCTGGCAGTCTTTTGGAATCACTTGTGCAGCTTTGAACCATCACAGATTCCAGGGCTCTGTTCCCTGACTTGGTCCATTCACTCTGTGGTGGAGCCTGGGAATGTGAATGTTTGCAAAGCATCCCTGGAGCTTCTGATGTGCAACCAGAATTAAAGACATGTTGTAGGACCACAGAGGATGAGGTAGGCAAATTGCTGGTGTCTTAAACTTTTATTGNTACTCCTTGGGATGGGAGAACTTCTATTTAACAAAACAATAAGGAAAGGCAGGCAGTGTTTATCCAGTGGCTGATGTTAATATTAGGTTTATCTGGACTGCACACACCTATCCAGGCATCATTTCTGTGTCAAAGAAATGTGGCATTGGGTAAGTCACTTTCCTTCTTTGAGTCTCAGCTTCCCAGTTGGCAAAGTGGAGGCTAGGTGACATGCATTTTATGGGACTTCCAGTGTAGGTACTCAGCACTGCTAGTTTTTGTCTTTGATGGTTTTTAGACAGGGTTTTGATACATAGCCCTGGTTGCCCTTGAACTCACAATCCTCCAGTCTCAACCTCCTGAATATTGGGATTATAGGTGTGTGGCACCAACCTGTCTTATTGCCCTCTTTACTGGGGAGGTATTTCACTGTAGCTGGGGGAATCCCAACCTGCTTCTACCACCCCAAAGGGAAACGATCACCCCAAGAGAGATGGAGGAGTATAGTTACAGAGTCAGCCCTGGAAGGACTGTGGGATTGACATGAGAGTCTTGAATAAGTACTCGTTTCTCTCTCTCTCTCTCTCTCTCTCTCTCTCTCTCTCTCTCTCTCTCTCTCTCTCTCTCTCTCTCCCACTGACCTAGAGCTTGCTGCTTCCACTAGGTTGCCTGCTATCTAGGTAGCAAGCCCCAGGGATCCACTTGTCTCTGCCTTTCCAGCACTAGAATTACAGGCACATCACCACACTTGGCTTTTTACATGGGTGCTGGGGATCAAACTCGGGTCCTTGTGCTTGTGTGGCAGGCATTTTACTAATGAACCATCTGCTTAACCTGCTTGGTGTCTTCGGATAACCCCCACATNTCATCACAGGCACTTGATTGGCCTCTTATGTGATGAGAAAGCTCGAGNTTCCAGGTGAAGGTAGACAGATGGCTTTGAAGGGGAGGGGCCTTTCTGATGAGTAGAGACAGCCACCCACATGAGTCCATATGAGGAAGAGAGCTTAAGTTTTCTAAAATGTAAAAATAGTGAATTATTATGACTGCTATTATTAACCCCCATCTTGCCATGTTAACTGGCAGTCCCAGCTCTGCCACTGATCAGCTGTGTGTTCTCTGCCAAGCCCAGCTCTCTCTCTGAGCCCTAGTTGCTTCATTTGCAAAGTAGGAGGGTGGGGTGACATGATTAGCCACAGATTCTTCCTAGCTCTACCAAAAATTGTGATCAAAACGCTGAAATTAGTAGTTGGGCAGCCAGTGAGCGGAGGCTCACCTTTAAGAACAAGACAGCTGGAGAACAGCATCATTTCAGAGGAAGCAGAAGCTTTCTCTCCAGGGGCTGCTGTTTCACACGGAATAGNGTGTCTGTGAGATTCCACGCAGCAGATCAGGATGACAGGGAAACACGGTGGATGTGCTGAAAGATGAGCAGCAAGTGGCAAGTGGAGGTGTTTGGAATAGAAGTATCTATTTTAAAAGGGACTAATAAAGTTGGAGGAGGTGGCCCACACCCAAGCAGCCTCAGCTGACATCCTGTTGCCAAGACTCCGAGTCCCTGATGCTGTGCCAGAGGACTGCCCTTGGCCCCAGTGTGTGATCTCCAAGTCAGAGCACAAAGGCTAGAAGCGGGGATCTGGGTTTGGGGTGAAAAGAAGGAGCCGCTTGTGGTACTGGCCAAAGAGACATGCACCTCTTCTGGGAGCCCAGCAAATTCTAGGAATAGGGATATTTCTCAGGAATATTTCTCCGGTTTGTCCCACTGGTGCTAGGGGGCATTAAGACAGTAGTTAAGAATACAGACAGCTGAGCCTAGCAATGCAGGCCTTTAAACCCAGCTCCTCAGAAGGCTGAAGCAGGAGGATNTGAACTTCAAGGCCTTCCTGGGCTACAGAGTGAGTTCAAGACCAATCTTGGCAACTTAGTAAGGCCTTGTCTCAAAAGTTAAAAAGTAAAAAGAGAGCTGGGGATATAGCTCAGTGGTAGAATGCTTGCCAAACATAGGTGAGACCCTGGTTTTGAGCCCCAGTACTTCAAAAGTAAGTAAACAAACAAATAAATAAAGCAAGCAGGCAAAAACCTTGGAGCCAGACTGTCTTAGTCTGAATTCCACTTTTGTCATTTAATAGTTTTTAATCTGTAAGCAAGTTACTTGACCTCTCTGTCTAATTTTCCTTAACTGTAAATTCAACAGTAGTAGCTAATCATCCTGTTGCAGTGAGAATGTTAGTATTTATAAAGCACATAGGGTGGGGCTCAGCGACATATAACCCTGGGGATCTCNGTGCATAACTACATCTATCTCTGTATCTATAGCAATATCTACATAAATAGTTGTATACACAGAAGAATAAAATATGGTCTGTCAGATGGNTNCCATTTCCCTCTCAAGCAGAGGATCAAGGCAGTTTAGAGCCCCGGGTTTTCTTCTCTTCTTTGATATATGTGGTGTATGCATGTGTGTGCTTGTACGTGTGCATATGCATGTGAGCTCACACACGTGTGGAGGCCAGTGTCTTCATCTATCATGCTACAGTTTATCTTTTCATTGTTGTTGAGACAGTGTCTCTCACTGAGCCTGGAGCTAAATGTTTCAGATAGGTTGGCTGACCAGCAGAGCCCAGGGAACTTCCATCTTCACGCCCCCAGTGCTAGAAGTATGGGCATGGACTATCATACCTAGGTTTTCCATAGTTGCTGGGTATGGTGGTTTGAATGAGAAATGCTCCCATAGTCCTGGGCATTTCTACACTTGGTTCCTTGGTTAGTGGCACTCTTTGGGGGAGGTTTAGGAGGTGTGGCCTTGTTGGAGGAAATATATTACAGGAGACAGGATTTGAGAGTGTAAAGATTCAAGCCAATTTTAGTTTGCTCTTTCTGCTTTGTTCTTGTTATTCAAGATGGTCAAGAGCTCTCANCATTTAGTTCCTGCTGCCCTGCCTGCTGCTTGCTGCTATGATGGACTCAATTCTCTAGAACCNTGAACCATAAACCATGAACCCTTTCTTTTGTAAGTTTTCTTGACCATGGTGTTTTATCACAACAACATAAAAGTAACCAATAACCTGAGGATTTGAACTCAGGTCCTCATGCTTGTACAACAAGCACCTACTCAGAGTCCTCTTCCCAGCCCAGGCTCTTGAGTTTTGATTGAATAATGATCCTCTGAAAGCATGTCTGTGCTAATAGCCCCAGGGATCTGCTAATCTCTCTTTGATCTCTGAGAATCAGCTCTGATCTAAAAGAGTAGATTCTTGGGTAGCCCATGCCACAGCCTGGGACTCCTCAAGCCCCTCTAGGCTCTTCCTTAGTCCCAANTTCCTAAACATTGTTGCTGGGATAGTCACANACAGTGCTACCCATCAAGTTCCCAAAGCCTCCTATGGCCCAGCCTCTGCCACTGCAGACCTTTGCTTGGTTTCTGATTTCCATGCACTACAACTTTACCCTGAGCAATGCAAGATAGTGGTCCTTTGTACCAGGCTTTGTTTTGGGCCACCAACTAGCTCCCAAATCCTGACTCAGGGATTTAGTAGTAATTTTGAATGCTCAGCTTTATCTTGTACTCGTTTCTTGCTAGCTCTTATAACTTAACCTGTTNNTCTTCATCTATGTTTTGCCTTGGGATGTTTTACCTTTTCTTTCTGTATATCTTACTTTCCTGCTGTCTGTTTGTCTGGCTGGCAGCTGCCTGGCTTCTGGCCCTGGGCGTGTCCCTCTCTTTCTCTTCTTTCTCTTCTTTCTTCTTCTCTTGTTCTTTTCCCGAGCCTAGAGTCCTTCTCCTATTTATTCTCTCTGCCCGCCAGCCNCACCTATCCCTCTCCTGCCTAGCTATTGGCNATTCAGCTTTTTATTAGACCAATCAGGTGCCTTAGGCAGGCAAGGTGAAACAAATGCAACACATCTTTACAAAATTAATCACACATCCTTACATCATTAAACAAATACAGCATAAACAGATATAACATACCTTTACACAGTTGAAGTAATATTCTGCAGCATAAACAATTGTAACACATCTTTGCCCAGTTAAAATAATATTCCATAATCCTTCACCTCCTCCATGTCTCCCATGCTACATCTCATTTCTGACAAGTCCTGCCCTCCTTTATTTTGTTCATCTCTGTCTCTGGGACATCACTGAACTCTGGCCACTGGAAGGGATGAATGTGTGAATAAATGGAGGTGGTGCCTGGGTGTCCTAGTAAAAGCAACAATCTAGCTCTTTATTTTGAGTACACATTAGGTGCCATTCTAAATGGTTGGCACAGATATACTTTGCACCTAAGTTCTGAATGTATCCCGTAATAGATGCTTCCCAGCATATTTGTCAAATTGATACGAAGCACACCTAAGGAAATTAGAACTTTGTGGGACAGGTGGTTGTGTCTTAGTCCACAGAGTAACTTAAAATTTCCAGAACATTCCAGGCTCATAGATAGACAGATCTACAACCCCTGCAAAGCCAGTGGTATTTCCCAACCTTACAAAGCCATCTCAGAGCCAGGTCCTACTGAGCTGGGTCTGNCCTGGTGCAATGCAGTTTCTGGGCTGTTTCTCCCTCCTGCAGGGAAGCTGTAGAAGCTGCCGCTTCACTGAACCCCCTAATAGCCAGGCCTTATTTTCCCTGCCACCCGAGGGGGTGCTTGCTCACCATGAGCTTACTTCTGTGCAGTGCTATACAACATACTGTAAAAGGAAAATGGTAATTAGAAAGAATGCTTGAGCAGAGGAACTTGTGTGGAAAAATACGTTAGTTAAACGAAGCAGTAAAGATCTTTTTAAAGTGTTAGGCCCACATGCCTATCTCCAGTTCTCATTTGAAAGGAAGAGGTGAGAAGATAACACAAGGCGCAGTGCTGCTGATCTGTCAGCCCCAACAGGGCTAGTGAAGTCAGTCCAGTCCCCTGGGGAATCATGCCTGAGTGGCATGGCTGATAAGATCTGTCCCTGATCACAACTGAGTAGCCTGGGACAAAAANCCCAACAGATGGAACTTAACAGGATTACGTCCACATTAGAGCCTCCATGTNTATCCCAAGCAGGTTCAGGGAGAGGATTGTGGAGCCAGGGTGCAAGTNGCTGCAAGGACATCCCAGCTCCTGCTTACTTTTGTGTAGAATTTATCATGGCCCAAAGCCGTATGTTTTGTTGATTTATTTGTTTATTTATTGCCTTATACCCAGCTAGAGCATGATGTGCATGGGAGTAAAGATTTTTATCAGTCTGGTTCACTTCTGTACCAGGGGCCCAGCAAGAAGCATTGTATATCATATTCCTTCTAGAATATTTCAGGAGGGAGTATTCTGTGACTACTCATCTCAGAATTCCTCAGTGTCCCAGCCATCATTTGACATATATATATATATTCCTAATATATATATATTAGGAATTCTAGAACACAAGCCCTGGGAGAGCAGGGGATTTGTCTCATCCTTGCTGTATCTCAAGCTAACATCCTAGTTGATGCTTTAGACAAGCGATGGCAATCCTTTTCTGTGAGGAAGAAGGCAGTTAACATACTCAGCCTTGAGGGCTACTGTATTGCTCAGCCTCAGCTCCCCAGTGTAGTGGAAGCAGATAGACCAATGTACATGAGCAAATAGGCATGGCTGTGTTGTAGTAAAACTTTACCCAACAGGCAGCAGGTTAGATCTGGAAGGGCCTTTGGACTCCTGCTGCTNAATATAAACTCTATAAGAGGAGGGATTTAAAGAAAATATATGGATCACTATCTGCATTAGACCAATAGTGCCTTGCAATGAAAGACACTGAACGAATGATTGAATAAACAAACGAGATAGCAGAAGGTGTTTGACTCAATAGCTTCTTGTTTGGCAGAGTTGTGGTGACTGTTACAATGTAACTTAAGCAAGAGCTTGCCTCTGACAGACCATGGAAGCTTCTTTTCCCATGGATAAAGGTTGGATGTCATCTGGAATATCATTTCCATATCTGAGAGTTTAAAGTACATTGATTGGATAGGGCTTGGGTGGGGCAGGTCAAGTACCTTTGTCAGAGCTGCACAGTGAAGGGATGAAGAGACCTTGAGCCTGGAGGAGACAGGGTTTAGGAAGGAAACAGTTTATATACTGAGGGAATTCACGTGGGAGAGCAATTAGCTCTTTCTAAGAAACAGGGATGATGTTTTTAGCATTTTCTAGAAGCTACTAGTCGGTAGACCTGGCTAACAGTGCAGCCTGGCAAGCAAATGAGAGCTCAGTGAACTGGGAGAATTTAGATAGATATGAGGCTGCCTGCAAGGGGTTCACACATTGGTTAGGGGCAGTGTTGGATGGTCCTTTCTGGCCCCAAGAGCCATTCTGTAACACTGTTTCCAGGCAACTATGGAAATTACCCCTCTGATGAAACTAGACTCCTCAACCTAGTTCAGGAACTTCCTCCAGCTTGTTNCCAGCCTGCTGCCTCACTTCCCCGGTTCCCATCTCCTGAATTCTGTTCCACCTCCGCCAAACACCAGCCTCACCATCTGTTTCTCCTTCTCAGGTCTTTGCAGTGTGCAGCATTCAGCGCTATACTAGTTTAGATTTTTCCACAAGGAGCTCTGGAAGCAAAGATTCAAGTGGGCGTGGCTTATCTGAGAGTTGACTTCAGGATGCAATGGAAGGGAGCAGGAAAGTGGACTGGGAAGGGAAGGTAGCACATAAGGTGTGCTCTATGAGACCTGTGAGGTACCTGGAGTTATCACACGAAGGGTGAGAAAATTAGGCTGCTGAGAGGTGGGTAGGGAGAAGTGTAAACCTTTCTCACTTCTTGGTCTGCCAATTGGATGGGAAAAAGTGGGCTTTGTAATGAGAGAGATCTAGAAAGCAGAGAACGGTAGTAGATATGGGCTGCTGAAAAGTCAGACACTGCTGTAGTTTAGGGTGGGAAGCCATGAGTGGAACACTCAGCAATGTGCATTAATGCTTTCTCTTGCTTGGGACTCTCACCTACCTCTTCTAGTTTGATTTTGATCTACTCTGTGGTCATAGTGGCTGCCGTTTTGGAATAGAGAGATCCTGATATGATCCGTCAAGCATTGGTAAGCTCCAGTGTGATTTCATCTGAAGGGTTGATGGAAGCATAACTCTAGTTGCTGGTCTTGGAAAAATAGGCTGAAAACAGTCAGATCTGATGGCTAATGCAAGATACTGTGTGTGTTCCTGCAGCCAAGATTGAAGTGAGTTTCTGTCTACTCTGGGACCATTGACTTGTTCTCTGGGAAAGTTATGATGCACAGCCCCTTCAGACCAAGGTTCTGGCTGTTGGCCTTCATGAGCCAGGTGATTATAGCTAGTCTGGCTCCCCACACCCCTCCAACCTTCCCAGCTTCTGCTCCACCA
>LZPO01027427.1:84418-100179 GCA_001675575.1 Neotoma lepida | reverse complement strand
GCAGGTCTTTCTGGGAGCCATGAACGTTCAGCTGCTGCATCCTTATCTAGATGAGATGTGGAGCAGGCATCAGGGATTGTGAAAATCTCACATATGATGGGAGGTCAGTGTGGACAACTGGGTGAGCAGGAACCCTTGACACATACTCTTTCATAAGATATTCTTCAGTGTGAATTTTAATAAATTTCTCTTACAAGAAGAAGGTTCTAACATCCCCTTCTTGGCGACTATAAGAAGCAGTCATGCCCACAGTCTGGGGTGGGGTTATGTCTTTTGGGTTCAGACTCCTTAAATGGATCTCTCAAGTGGTTCGGGTACCCTTCTGCTACGTGTTTTGGGCAGCTCAAGCCTCAGCCCTTCCTAATTTGATTTTCATTTGTCTGTTGAACTTGGAATTTCTGTCTTGGGAGCCCCAAGAGAGCCCTTCTCTCCTTCAAGATCTTGCTTCAAGAGAGCCCTGTTAACTGCCCGCCAGCATCACATCAGTTACCTCCTGGAGTCTGTGTGGGAAGGATTGTCTCAGTGCTTTGAGCAAGTCTTCAGGTTGAAACAGATTTCTAGGATAATTANCACCAAATGAGCACGCAGGCAGAGCTTCTTGTCTTCCAAATTTGAAACCCACATTAGCTAATTAATCCTAATTAGAGACTGACAGTTCCATGTGGCACAGTAAGCCTGTAATAGGTGGGGTTTTTCCTGTATCTTGACAAATTAATTAATGAGGCCTAAGGACTTCTTCCCAGGCCCATGAGCCAGTGAGGCNCGTGAAGCTCTTCCTTCCTTGAGGAAATGTTTTGGTGTTATGGGAAACTTTCAAGGTAGGCCCAAAGAAAGTTCAGCCACTAACACCAGTTTCTGTATACATANAAATACACATAGTAAGTATCTACACTGACAAAGAGTTNGCTGCATGCTGGAGTCACTATCCNTATTCTTTAGAATNTTGAGGTCTAATGAGCTAGGCAAAAGTAATTTCCAATGGCAGCCTAGCCAAANCAGTATGACAAGAAAAAAGTGATAAACACTAGACAGGAAGATCCAGAATGTCAGGATTTATAGGATTTCATTTACACAATGTCTTGGAAAAGGCAAATTTATGATGATGGTGTACTTAGGCATTGCCAGGTATTAGGGCTAGGAGGAGGAGGCACTGATTAAAAAGAGGAAGAGAAAGAAGTGTTTAGAATTGTAGTGAATACTGGTTATAGTAGTAGTTAGATGGCAAAATATATAGACATATATAATTTTCACCTATAATTTTAAAACACAAGCAAAAGAGACTACAGTTATGTGTATCAATACCTTTGNATGTCAATGCTGAGTGAAAAAACAAATTTGTTTTATATTGTTTGAATTTTCATACAATTTTGAAAAATGTATATCTTGTGAGTGCATCACCCTCTGATGGTAAGTTAAAAAATTAGGACCACATAGATGGCTCTGGTTAAATTTTCTGGGGATACTAAACAAATAGAGAGGTAATAAATAGGTGGAATTGACTGGGAACAGGAAATTGGAGAACAGGGAAAGAGAGAAGTTGGGGGGAGAGGGAATAAATGCATAGTGTACATGTATAAAAGTGAGAAAACAAAATTTCCTAATAACATAATAATAATAATAACACTAACACTTAAGTGCATGCATATGTATTTTTGCATAAAGATATTTTGAATTGATGAATTAACATATAAATCAGTTGAGAAAAACAAGGGAACCCTTATAAACTTTAATACACATACAACTAAGCAAATTAACATCAAATGTTGAACTGAGGGTCACAGGAAGTGATANAGGAAGTTGTCATAGCATTTGATGCTCTGACTCTATTTGTTAATGAGCTGCTGGGTTTGAAGAAATGCCTCAATATCTTTATGATGAATTTACCATACTTGCTTGAATCAAAAAGTCATGATTTATAGATGGCTGGTTGTCTGTTTAGAAAATTCATGAGACTCATCTGAAGATATTTGATGTGACAAGGAGTGTTCAATAAGGTAGCTGGCTATAAGATGAATATGAGGAAAAAATAGCATTTCTATTGACTAGAAACATGTAATTAGAAAATGTAATATGTGAAAGAACTGATTCATAATAGTAACAATGAAGCCAAAAGGAGAATAAAACTATTGAGTACTAACGAGAAATGTACCAGGTTTATATGATGGCAAACCGCATTACTGAATGTCATGAAGAATGCTAGAATCAATAAAGAGATATAGTGTGGTCCTGAGATAGAATGTGTCAATCGATAGCTTCAAGATGTCAGCCTTTTGTAAATTAATGAGCAAACTCAAAACAATTTTAATAAAAATCTGTGTGAGCAAAAGCAGAGGGTGTGAGAAATTTGATTCCTTGGAACAAATGTGATCTAGATGGATTAAGGAAGTGTGAGGTATATGACCTTGGGACCAAATCATGAAGAAGCTTGGTTGACAGACAAAGGATTTTAGCTTTCATATAGCAACTCTTAAGAAGCTTGGGGATTTTAGTGGAGATCCCAATAAGATTAGAAGATNAGAATATTTGAGACATATTTGATTCTAGGAAACAGTGAGTTTAAAAGCGGGAGCCCAGTGAGAAGGCTGCCATCTTGTCTGACCCAAAGGAGTTTCTTGGTGAATGTTCATGTCTTCTCCTCCATGTCATCTCCCTTGGCTGAAGCAAAAGTCTGAAGAGGAGATGAACTTGGACAGCTGCTGTCCTAGTTAGGGTTACTATCGCTGTGAGTAAAAACACCACTACCAAAGCATTCTGGGTTTATTTCAGCTTACACTTCCAGGTAAGNATATTACTGAGGGAAGTCAGGGCAAGAACTCAAGTAGGGCAGAAACCTGGAGGCAGGAACTAATGCAGAGGCCATGGAGTGCTGCTTTCTGGCTCACTCCTCATGGCTTGCTCAGTCTGGTTTCTTACGGAACCCAGGACCACCAGCTCAGGNATAGCACCACTCACAATGGGTTGGGCTTTCCCCCATCAATCAGCCTTACAGCCAGATCTTATGGAGGCATATTCTTAATTGAGGTTCACNTCTTTCAGATAATTCTAGATTGTTTCAAGTTGACATAAAACTAGCCAGNACAGTTNCCCTCAGAGAAACTGACATGTCTTTAACAAATTTGGCATTTAGGGCCTTAGAGTGGTCATTTGAGAAGGGTTTTCCTAAAAAATGATGCTACATTCCACAGGGTGGATAATCTTGTACCCAGAAGCCACATGGTTTTTGTTGTTGTTGTTGCTTGTTTTTAACAAAAATCCAGTGTCAGGTGTGGGATATCTCTCTTTGAGATGTCAGACAGGAAGCCTCAAGAAGCTTCCTCAAACAATGGAGGCCCTTGCTAGAACTAGTAAGGCCTTATTGTGTGGGAGTCCACAAAGGTTTCCTAGTGAGATCTGAGCTTGCTTTACCCAGCAGGGCTGCATAAGGGGATGAATTGACCATATGCATGGTTACCAGGTGTTTGGAAGGGTCTGCCCTTGGCTGTGCTAGGGGGAGCTCTTTTGCTCCACCCCATGGCATTTCTATAAATAGCCCTTTAGAAGAGACAGAAGGGGCTGGTGGGTTTTGACCCAGGCCCTCCCGAGGCTATCCTATGTTTTCACCTGTCTCTCTCCCCTCTATATTTCTATCTAAATATTTCTCACTTCTCCCTGATCAAGAGTACCCTGGGGGGAAAAGTGGGAGCAGGTCCCCCACATTATTGCTGAAGACACTACACACATGTGTTGCAGCACATAGATAAGTCAAACTGAAACTAGACTAGAAGAGTCCTCCCCACTGGCTAGCAGTCATAGTGCTGGAAGATGCTCTATAGGCTGCTGGGAGAGAAAAGGCATCAATGGTCTGGCCTAACTTCAGACCCTGTGTATAATAATACTGTCCCTCNAGATAAAATGGGTCTACTAGTGTAATAGTGGCATGCCTGTTTTGAGGGTAACCAACTACTTTCTGATTGGACTTGAGGTCTGTTCCATGAGAAGGAATGCATACCTAAAAGGGCAAAATTGGTCAAAAACTTATGGTTGGGGAAGCTCACAGCCCCCTCTCCCCCCACCACCCTGGGGGAGGTACTTACTACTGATATTATGTTAAATGGATATGTAGTCATTGCCTACTAAGTGTTTATATTTGTACCCTCAGACTAGCTCTCAGCCTTGGCCAGAGAAGCTTCTTTTTATAGTGGACTCTAGTTAGTAAAGAGACTCATAGCTGCTCAAAGTGCAGAGAGTACNTGACTGTTGAGTGGTCAGCCTTAAAAAAGACATCTCTGTCATCCTTCCAAGGCCCAGGGAACATAATGGAAAAAGACCAGGAGGAGGATGAAGAGTTCTGGGAGAGACTGTCTGCTGGATGTGACATGACCAANGTAATCATGAGCACACAGCANCCTTGGCCACCTGCGGGGCCTCATCCAAACAAAGAGACAAAAGCAAAAACAAACAAAATGTCATGAGAAAAGTGGAGGGAGACTAATTAAGAGGAGGAACCAGAGTCTCCAGGAGTAGGAAGGAAGGGGTTGTGGGAAGGTAATGAGGAGGGAATACATTCACAATACATTGTATACATGTATGAAATTGTCAAAAAGTAAATAAAAATACCAATAAAAATAAATCGAGAATAATGAAAGATGTTAAGGGGCTAGGGAGATAGATAAGTCAGGAAAGTGCTTGCCACACAAGAATGTGGACCCAAGCTCAATGCCCAGCACGCCAGATTGTTTGAAAAGTCAGGTGTGATGTAAATTCTGAGGACAGTGAGGGACTGGAGCTCCCTGGCCAGCCAGCTTAGCCTAATTGGTGAGTCCTAGGTCCTAATGAGAGACTCTGTGTCAGAAATCAAGATGGATGGCTCCTTAGGAATGACTGAAGGTTGACATACATGAACACAGGCATGTGCACGCACACTCATACACGAGTTTGTGCACACACACACATACTTACATGTGTTTGCGCACATACACAATGAAAAGAGAAAGGCTGGTGCCAAGGTTTGGAGACTTGGAACCTAGGTAGTCAACAATGATAATAAATGCTACTTTTTTTTATTGAGCAGCTACTATCTGGGAGTCAGGAACTCATATTCCTCCCTTACCCTGACACACAAGAAACGAAGAAGTTAGTTAGGTGCTAAGACTATACTGAACNTGCGTGCTTTCATCATCGACATTCCAACACATGGCANAGGGTACTGAAATTGTTTGTTNTGTTGAGTCAAATTACAACATGTTGCTTGCCTGGGGATTTACTTGCTGTGGGCTTGGCTCATGCCTCATCTTTATCAGTAAATTTTCTTCTTTCCCATAAATATGTCACCATTTGGCAGAAGAGGGCAGAGAAGGGTCTAGTTGCAAGGGTAGGGAGGTAGAAGCGGNGAGGAAGGGGCTGAGTAATGGACCTGGATACCTTGCTATAAATTAGGAACCACCTAGCTTGCCACTGACCCAGGCGTCTTTATCAATTTGCTACTCCACGGCTTGCCAGCCGAGCACAATAAAGCTTCCTGTCCATTTCAGGCCTAATCACGCAGAACGTAAATCCCTCAGCAGAGAGGCAGCTAGCTTCGAGNGAAGGGGCGTGACTGCAGGGCTGATCGTTTTCATCGTCTGGCACATAATGAAATCAGGAATGCACGTCTGCTCACCAGACNTGCCTCACTCTAAATTGTTAAGTAAGCATCCCTGTCTCACCCTCATTAGACTCACAGGTATTCTTCGAAGGCGGGGTGAAAACCAACATTTATTGAATGATTCTGCCGGGGTTGACTCTCTTCTATGTGGATCAATCCTCTACAAAGCCCTGGGACACAGGTGCTGTTATCCTCGCTACAGCTGAAGAAACTGTGCTCTAAAAAGGGCAGTGGTCCAAGATCTCAGACAGAAGTGATGAGTGGATTCTGAAGGGACCTGTCTGTGCAATTTCAAATCCTGTTCACCTGGGGTCGTTTGGNGCGAGGGATTTCAAGGTAAGGATTGATGGGAGTGGTGGTTAACACTCCCTTCCAAGAACTCATTTCAGGGGCACCAATGTAATAAAGCATTCAGGAAGGGTCTGCATTACATCTACCCTGGCTCTGATTTTTAAACACCCTTTCTCAGGAATCANACAATTCATGCTAAATAGAGGCAATGTGGCGTCCTGTCCTCTGGGGGTCTGTTCCCTTTCCTTCCTACTTGCCTTTATGGCTCACACTGTAGCTCATAATATCGGCTCTGTGATTCTTGGGCTTATTTTGGAAAGTAGCTTTTCTGATATTACCCCATATCCTGTCTCCATCAGTTCTCATCTGCCCCGATCCTACACTATTCAGCTACACTCGCTGCCCCTGTNAGTGAGCTCAGGGGCCTCCCAATCCCTCCTTGCCAGGACCTGCTCACCCTGTTTACTTCCTTGCTATCAGTCCTTCAAGAGAGAAATGAATACTCTGTACTGTGGCTGTGGAAACTAAGACATCACTGTTCCCCAGGATGAACGTGGATCCATCCCTATTGGCATATAGGCACACACCCAAGTGAACACGAAATGTCACAATTAAGTAAGTGCTAGGGCAAAGCACACAGAAGAATTTTAGGAGGGAATGGAGTGGAGGAGCAGAAACTGATGTGCTCTTGCTTAGGTCTCAGTAAATTTCAAGATTTCTTCCTGAACCTTGTTCCACGATTCCTATTACCATGTGAATTCTTAGCTCCTAGTAAATGAATGAATTTTAAGGGGAGAATTATTTAACCTTTCTGGGGGAGTTATTTATCTAATCTGGGTCAACATCACAGCTGAGATTCTGAAAAGGGAGAGATGTGTTCTCCTTTGAGGGAAGAAAAGAACAAACTTGCTCCCCACTTTCTCTACCCCTTTCCTAAGGACCCTGATCTCATCCACAAAGGCTTTGCCTTCATGATAATCATTTCTTAAAGGAACTGCCTCTAATACTGTACCCTAGTAGGTAAGCTTCAGTATGTGAATGTGAGGGACACATGTAGCCCATAGCAATACAGAATTATGAAATCAATAGGCTGAGCGCATACAGACAGATAGCTCTATGAGACAGTTGTATGCTGGTGAGTGCAAATGTCCATCTATTGCTTTCACGAAGACAAGAAGTCTATTGTTGTTTGAATTTTAGACGGTCTTATAATAAAAAAAACCTGGTACCAGATATTGGGGTAAAAGCTGAAAGATCAGAGAAGCAGAGCAAGCTGCAGCCACCACCTATTACCTCACCAACTCCACAAATCCTCTGACTGAAATCCTCTGAGCCTTCACCCAAAAGGATCTCAGCTGAACTGCTTTAATTCCTATTTACTCAGGCCTTATTTACCTTTCTCCACCCTGCTGTCCCTTCCTGGGATTAAAGGTGTGTGTGCTTCCCAGTCCTGGGATTGAAAGTTTGTGCCACCACTGCCTGGCTCTGTTTCCAGTGTGGCCTTGAACTCACAGAGATCCAGATGGATATCTGCATCCCGAGTGATAGGATTAAGGGTGTGTGCCACCACTGTCTGGCCTCTATGTCTAATCTAGTGGCTGGCTCTGTCCTCTGTTCCTCTGGCAAGCTTTATTGGGGTACACAATATATCACCACAGTCTATGTAAGTTTATTCTTGAACAAATCCCTTTCTATACATTCAGAAGGCCAGACAGTGAAGACTCAAAGCCCATTCTGGTCTAGTAGACATGAGGCAACAGGCTGGACATTTTTATCAGCCTCCATTGTGAGGTCTGCTCATGAGTTCTCATACTAATCATATGGTTAGTAACAAGCATCAAAGAAGAACCATGTGAGTATTTACTAGCAGCGTGCCTGACCAGATCTCTTCAGACCAAGCATGAACCACAAGAAGGCAAAACTGAGAATCTTTAGAGATGTGGGGGAGAGGAATAAAAAGGCGAGTATGAGATTCAGAAGAAAAACAAACCTTTGAGAAAACACGGAATAGTTAATGAAAAGATTTACTAGGATGAGTCTTTGTGTTCCCAATAAATTTGGACTCTATGAAAGAAAAGTAGAATGAAATAATAAAATTAAAAGGTTGCTGAGATAGAAGCAGGATTGAGAGAGAGAGAGAGAGAGAGAGAGGGGAGGGGGCAGAGAAATACAAAATACAATAGCAAAATAAAGTTTCAATTTTCATTTGAATCAGTAAAGAAAGGAATACCACAGAATATGGAATTGGTGTTAGGGAGGGCACAGTTAAGGAAGTTCTCACTGGGTACATTTTTTAAAATCTAAAAGGAGAAGAAAGTGAAAGAGGGAGGTGTATAGAGCACAGATAGTGGAGGTCCTGGGCAAAGCAGGAGGCGGTGTGACTGAGACCCAGGGGAAAAGTCACTGGGTGGGAACTGGCACTATAGAAAGTCTTGTCCAGTAGGAGTTAGAGACACAGAAGGGGCATGAGTGTCCCATGGGCTCATGTTCGCATACTTGCTTCCCAGGTGCCCTTTGTAGATGAATTTCTAAACGGTCTTATTAGAAAACCTGACAGAGATCAGAGGAATAGGAACAGCCACATGCTAACCTCACCTCACCAACTCCATAGCTTCCAAAGAGAGAACAACTTCCTGTATATCTACACCTATATTCCTTTCTATTCTGTTCTCCCATTGGCTCTCTCAGCCCAGCTACATCACTTCCTCTTCCTGCCCAGCTCTGTCACTTCCTGCCTGTACAGACCTCCAGACCTCTATGGTTAACTAGTGTTGGAATTTAAGGTGTGTGCCACTATACCTGGCTCTGTTCCTAGTGTGGCCTTGAACTCACAGAGATCTAGACAGGTCCCTGCCTCCCAAGTGATAGGATTAAGGGCATGTGCTACTGTTGTCTGACTACTATTGTTTACTTATAGTGGCTGGCTTTTTCCTCTGATCCTCAGGTAAATTTTATTGAGGAACACAGATAAAATATCACCACAGCCAATGCTATCTTTGGAGGTAGTAGAACCTTTGGAAGGAACCTTGAGAGACAGAGCCTAGCTGAAGGAAGCTGGTCTCTGGAGATGGACACTGAGGACACTAGCCATTCTTTCTGTCCTGGCTCTGTTTCCAGACCCATGAGAAAACATTAACAAGCTCTGTCACAAGCTCTCTCTTCAACAGACAGAGCCCTGCTGTTGTACCCCACTCCCACCATGAAGCTATGAAAAAGCACATCCTTCTTCAGCTGAGTTGCTTCCTATCAGGTATTTGGTTGTTTTGCCAAGAAAAGTGACTGCACAAATGCTAACTTCCACCATCTGAACCATTCTCAGCAAGTAGGTATAAGATGCTCAAAGGATCCTATCAAAGTCTCTCAGATGCTCTTTAAAAAGCTCATGAGTAGGTTACTGATGCAAATATCTCCATAATGTATTGATTTAGAATCCTCTGAGTCAATATTTATTGCAGTCCCAATTACAATAGCTTGGTTATTGAACCAGCCTANGTATCCAACTGATGGGAATGTCTTTCTAAAAATGTGTTGCTCTGATTGGTTAATAAATAAAGCTGTTTGGCCAATAGTGAGGCAGAATAAGGTTAGGCGGGACATTCGAACTAGGGGGAGAGCAGCAGAAAGCAGAGCTGGGCAGACGCCATTCTGCCCTCTAGAAAGCAGCATGTAACGGCACACAGGTAAAGCCACGTGGAACACGTGGCAACATAGATTTATAAAATGGGTTAATTTAAGATGTAAGAGCCAGCTAGCAAAAAGCCTGCCAGGGCCATAGTTTAAAAATGATGTAAGCCTCTGTGTGTTTATTTGGGTCTAAGCGCCNTGGGAGCCGGGTGGGATCAGNACCAGAATCGGACAAACTTTCGTCTANATCCAACAACAAAGTGGATGTGGTCNTTACACAATNGCTATCTTTTTCAGTTATAAAGAAGAGTTGGAGTTAAATAATTAGGAGGAAAATGAATGCAATCACATGAAGTAGATTGTCAGTGTGAGAAAGACAAATACATGTTTTCTTTAATTTATAATTTCTATATTTTACATAGATATATAAAACTATATATGCATATATGACCTGGAAGCAAAATCTTCAGTTGAGAAATGAAAGGGGGTCATATGAGGAATGAAAAAGGGGGGTAGCATGGTATATGAAATATATTCAAAATAAATGATATCATGTATGAAAATGACTGTTACATAGAGCCATCTACAATGAATATACCTAGTGAATTAAAAGATATTATAAGCTCACAAACTCCCTTTTATTCATAGGTGGGGTCATGGAATACCATTTCTACATGATTCAGACTCACCATGGATGGACATTGATTGCATCCTTTAGATGTGAAGACAACAAAAACCAAATAGCCCATGTAACCAAACACCCATAACCCAAGGAACCATTATATAGGTTTGGCAAAATGGCAGAAGAGAAAATGGATGATAATAACATTGATCTTTGTTTTAGTGAATTTGTATTATTTTGTGTTTAGAAATGGAGATAGAAATTTCTTTTCATTCTTCTTGGAGTATTTGCCGGCAATTAACCTATAGTATCTTACAAAAAATAAAAACTTGCTGAGGAGACTATCGGGACGGTTCTGGTTAANTTCTGTGATAGGGATGAAATCAAAGTAAAATTAGCACAGAGTACCAATACAAATTCCAAACCCTTGAAAAAAATCTCTCATACTTTGAGAGCCAAGAAAATATCAACACTATGATTACACATTATGTGGAAATTAGGAAAATCAGATCTCTGCATTTAAAAACTCTTAGAAATGGCCAAAGCTACATNTGCATGAATTTAGACAGGATGGAATTTAAACATGTGAANTATTAAGGTGAAGGAACTCAAAACTGACTCAAATAAATCAGGAGGAAGGAAACAGTAAAGAGAAAAGCAGAAGTTAGCTCAGAAAACAGAATAAGATAAATTTGATATGGAAACCTGAGATGTTTTCTGTAAATGACAATAAAATAAATAAGTCTGGCAACTATAATTTAGAAAAAGAGAAAGTTAGCATAAATGCAGAAAATTAGGACTGGGCTAAAAGAAATAAAATATGTATTTAGAGTTTTATATTTTAAGATTTATAGCACATTGCTTAATTCTAATATGTTTGACTTTTTAAAGGAGTACATTATCTGTAGAACAATATCAATTGTTAAAAATGAACAAAGAAACAAGTCAATGGCTGTTTTTTCATGGAGACACCACTGCTTAGCATATAAGAGAATTTATTTTCAGAGTATTTAAAAATATTTTATCATCATTCTCTATTTTTACACTAAAGTGACACCCCTTCCCTCTTGCCCTCCCAGAAGGAGAGAAGAGGACACTAGTTGCAAATGGCAGGTGCAGTGAGGTGAGGGCAAAAGGCAACTGCAGGCTAAGGGAGAAGACGCTGAGCCTCCCGCTCACACTCAGGAGAGGATGCTGAGCCTCCTGCTCAAACTTTCTAGTACTCTACACATCCAGAGAACCTTCTCAAAGTAATGAAATTAATGATCCTTGAAAGTACAGTTTTTTACATTGTTGATTAATACGTTGTAATCATATATCAGGGTTCAGTGTGGTTTTTCAACACCTGCATAACCACACACACTGATCAAATACAGCCTCCTTTCTCCATGATAACCTCATTACCATTCTCAAACTCTACTCTCCATCCAGGTAGATTTTGCTTAGCTTCTGCATAAGAAAAGGGATATGCACACTTGTCTTTGATGTTTGGCTTATTTTATTTAACATGATACCCTGCCCCACCTCAGTCCCATTTATTTTGCTGCAAGAACATTTTGTTGATAAGATCTTATTCTTCATTATGGATGAATAATATTCAGTTTTCCATATGTAACATATTGCCTTTATCTGTTCATCTCTTGTTGAGTGTCTAGATTGATTCCACATTTTTGCTATTATGAATAGTGTCACAGTAGACATGAGGTGGGTTTTTTTCGTGTCCTTTGGACATGGACCCAGAAGTAAGATAACTTTGAACAGACAGTTCTCCAAAGATGTCTAAGTAGCCAAGAAATATATGAAAAAAAAATGCTCAATATCATTAGCCAACAGGAAAATATAAATCAAAACTGTAAAGAAATCATCTCACTTCAGTTAGAATAGCTATTTGCAAAACTACTAAATGCTGGCAAAAATATAGAGCGAAAAAAAGGACCCTTTTATACTGTTGGTGATCACGTAAACGATCACAGCCATTATGGTCCACAATAGAGTCATTCTTCAAAAGGCTAAGCNAGGATTTGTTTTGGAGTCAGCTTTTGATTGTACCACCAGATACTATGTGACCTTAACCAGGATGTCCACTTGTTAGCTTCATTTCCCCCGGGGAGAGCAATTTCCTTTTCACAGTGTTTTTGAGATAATCACATTAAATGGTGAGCAAGGACTGCTTAGCACAAACCTGGCACATCCTAAGTGTCCACTGTGATGGTCACTGGCATTGAGCAGCTGTTGGAAATATGTCATCATGTACTTTGAGTCTAGATGGAATCTCGAATGCATCCCTTATGCAATGTTTGCATGNAGTTTACGTATCAATGAAAATGACCTGCGCATTGTTATCTTCTAGGTGATTTGAACAGAGAAAATACAGTGTTTTCTTCTATGCTCCACAGGTGATCTAATCCTAAGTGGTCAGTCCTAAACACATGCATATGAGGAACACTGAGTGGACTCAGCATGTCTTATTTATATATACATATATTTTTATCAATAATAATTACAGAAGAAGTTATGAATTTGAGAGAGTGGAGAAAATGATAGAGAGGTTGGAGAGGGAGAAGGAAGGATGGGTAGTATTCATATATAAAATTCTCACAAAGATTAAAATAAAAACATACATGGGTCAAATTTAAAGAAAATGATAGTTGATTAAGTCTATTGGTATGTTAAAAGAAGGATAGGCCACAGCAAAGTAGAATGTTTGGGAAATGCTGATTAATTGCTACCTATTGTATGATCATCAATGTGTTATACACTTACTACAAACTAGATTAATCAGTTTTCACGGGCATATGCATTATTAATGTCAGAATCTTACAGTTAAAGAAACAGAAGGTGAGTGAGGCTGACTGAGTTGGCCAAAGTTAAAGTGAGCCCCAGGGCTGACATTGAACTCCTCCAGAGTGTAACAGCAGCATCTAAGTTGTATTAGATACCGTTTGAACCCATCACTGGTGGAAACACCTTAATTACTTAGGGCACGCCATTTTAAATAATATGTTAAAATATCTATATTAAATGTTCAGTGTCCTGCTTAGTAGTAAAAGTTCAAGGTCATTCACAATCACTTCTGTTACTTCCATTTAAAATTTTATAGATGATACATGAGCAAGATGGCTTTGTGGGCAAAGGTAACTGCTACCAAGTCTAACAACCTGAGTTTACCCCCCTGGACCCACATGGTGGAAGGAGAGAACCCATTCCCACAAGTTGTCTTCTGATCTATACATCAGGATATGTGAACACCCATACACATACACACACCCACAGGCTCACACAGACATGAAATAAACATGTGCAATTGTTATGCCCAGACCGCCAGGACCCCCAAAAGACCATCATGCCATGGAGACTGAATCCCATATGTAACAGCAAAGAGCCTTTATTTTCAAGCTCAAGGGTTTGGTCTGTCTGTCNCACCCAGCAGTGAGAGCAGAGAGCTCTGAGCTCAGGCGGGGTGGGGTTTTTATCATAGCAGAGGTTAGGGTGAGGGGATTTCCAGGGTTCAGGACCCTGATTGGCTGACAATTGTCTAGGGGTAAGAAGGGGAAATAGATGTGTACTAGGCTCAAGGATGTTAGGTATTTCCCCATCACTGGGTGGATCCCTGGGTAGTATCAGTTTATGGCTTTTCCTGGATCTGGATGTTGCCTGCTGGTAAGCCTGTCACAGAAGCTGTGTCTAGGCCCCTAAGCCTGTCATGGCAGCTGTGTGGTCAAGTTGTTTTGGGGCCCCTCCACACAACAAATAAATAAGTGAAATATTATAGATGCTATGGTCAATGTAATAAGACATGGATCAGAAATAAATTATAGAGCAAGTGACATTATTTTTGTTTCCACGTGACACAATTATTGATACACATTATATTAAATGAGCAACAAAAGAACAGTAGCAGTGNCAAGAAAATAGTTGTGTAAGGCAACTGACTATTTAAGAAATACTAAAAGCGGCTTTGATGTATCCTAACTGTCTAGTTGGAAATATAAGGGAAAAACAGCCCAGATTCCTATTAGCAATGCAGATACAAATGCTGACTTTGATAAGGATTATGTAATATAGAGAAAGTGACAGTGATCAATTGAGAGAAATAAAGAAAAACTTGAATAAATGGAGAGGCACACCATATTATTGCTTAAGGACACTCAAGGTTATAAAAATGCCATTTTCCTCAAATTAACTTATAGGCTTGACTTAATTTTATCCTCAATTTTATTCATGGGGGTCCATGTCTTGGAATGCAGTGAGGTGATTCTAGAGTTCATGTGGATGAATAAAAAAATGTTTAATAGGTTTTTAGGGGAGTGTGGTGAGAGGAAAAACATTCACTAAATGTATTCATTGATTCTAATACTTTCAAAAACATTAACTTATATGCCTTAGAATGGAGGGAATATGATAATCAATAAGTTCAAAACCTCCATGAATCCTTAAATTAAGATTTCTACTACAGCATATACTTTCCCATCATAAAATGCAGTAAAATTTAACTGAATAATGCATGTTTTTCTTCAGCGCCTTAATGACTGTATAAATACATGACAACAGAGAAATGTATAAAGTAATAGCTTTTAAACCCAGGAAACATGGCTTTTAGCACTCCGTAACGAGTTACTGTTAGGTGTAAAGAATCAGGAAACCACAAAGACTATACTGATAGGTGAGTGCTGGTGACAGGTTGGGCTTGGCTGCCAAAATGGCTCATCCCATCTTCCTCAAGCACTTGATCAAAACTCCAGACTTTGGGAGGATTAAAATCCACTGGTTGGGTAGAATGGGGTTTCCCTTAGAACCAGAGCTAAGAGTCCAGGTGTAGGTAAAAACAGCAGGAGAGCTCAGCGGGGGTGAGAAAAACAGATGAAGGAAGATCCCATGGGACCCCAGTGCTTCCTGCTCTGAGGGAGGGCAGCTGAGCTTAAAAAAATAAAACCCAAACCCAGACCAAAACCTCCATGTCTTTGCTAGGGGAACCCTGAAGGAAACATCATTTCCTAGATACTTCAGGTGGGACAGCCACCAACACTCACAGAAGCTGAGGGTTGACAGTGCAGTCTGATGTCTGGACTTTGAGTGTATTTTGTAGAACAGTCAGAGTTATAGAAAAAGAGTCTAAGGTAAAAATATCAAAGATTTGCCAGTAGTAATTTCTTGGTGATGATGTTAGGATTAGTATATTTTTAACTCAAGTCGACAATACCTACAATTTCTAATGGGACAAATCCTTGGGCATGTCTATGAGGAACTTTCTGGAACTTCTAGTTGAGTGGGAAGACCTGTATAAACGTGGGTGGTGTTATTTTGTGGACTGGTGTCCTAGACTGAATAAAAGGGAGAAGGAAGCCAAGCCCGGCTTTTATCTCTCCGTGCTTCCTNACTGGATGCGGTGTGGCCAGCTGCCATGCACTACTGCAGTCTTGACTTCCTTGTGATGGACTGCATCTTTAAACTGTGAGTCCAAACAAGCCCTTCCCTCTTTAAGTTGTTTTTGCCAGCTATGCTGTCATAGCAATGAGAAAAGTGACAGCAAAGATGATCTCTTTGCTCTTTGAGATGCTGTCCGTATCCTGTAAATCAGAAGAACAGCAGCCTTCGAGTGGT
>LZPO01027427.1:39204-51565 GCA_001675575.1 Neotoma lepida | reverse complement strand
TATCTATCTATCTATCTATCTATCTATCTATCATCTGTGTATCTAACATCTATCTATCTATCTATCTATCTATCTATCTATCTATCTATCTATCTACCTATCATCTGTGTATCTAATATCTATCTATCTATCTATCTATCTATCTATCTATCTATCTATCTAACATCTATCTATTGATCATCTATCTACCTATCTATCATGTGTCTGTGTCATCATCTATTTATAATCTATCTATCTACCCACCCATCTATCTATTTAATCATCTCTTTTTCTTTATCTATTCCTTTCCTCTTCTTCTGTTGAGAGCAGTCATATGCCTCCAAGGAACGATGATGAAGTATTCAGTGGAACAGCCCATGAGGAAGTGAAACCTGTTTACAACCACCANAATATACCTGGAAGTTGATCCTCCACCTCCAGTGGAGACTGGTGGTGACTGCAGATCCTGCCTGGCATCTTGACTGTACAGAAATATCTTTCACCAGAAGCACCTAGTTAAGCTTCTCCAAAATTCCCAGCCCCCTGTAACACATGTCTAGATGTGGGTAAGTACAAAGAGGAGACACATGAGGCTTCAGAAATAAGCAACTGTTTACCATGAGGTGTTCAGTTAGGAGATCAAGCATGCCCTATGGCATCACTTTACAGAGATGCAGCAGTAGGTCATCTAAACGAAAACACACAAAGCTCAAGAATCTGAGAAGTCTTTAGAATCCCAGACTCTTTAGGCCTATAAATTTATCAGCCTTCCCTACAATTGATTTCAAGGCTACACTCCTCTCTGCCTCAGGGATTTTTATGTTATTCTTCTTCCAATCATTCTTTATTGCCACTAATGTTATAATAAAATGCAATGNATGTAGCTTATTGTATGATTATGGGGCTCACTGAAGACTTATTGGACANTGTGCTCCACCCAGGTTCAGGCAGAGCCTTGTGAAATGGTAGTACTTCATGTCATGGATGTGAAAAATGGGTCTTGAGTGGACCTTTGCCTTCTTTCAGGCAGCTTGTAAAATGCCATGACCTCATTTGCAGCCCACTGATGGTTATAATGCAGAGGTTAAGAAGGAGGGTTCAGAAACCAGAGAGGCTTAGGCTCAGTTCACTTCCAAGCTCACGTGGTTGTTGGTGACATTCATTTCTTTCCAGGATGTTGGGCTAAGGGCATCAGGTTCTTCCTGAAGATTCACTAGGATCATCTGTCCTCAGTTCTCTGCCATGTGGACCTCTCCAGCTGCTGCTTCAAAGTAAACATGAAAGAATCAGGGTGGCCACTCCACGGGGGAGAGGGGACAGAAGAAAGGGGAGAAAAGGGAGGTNAGAGTCTCATGGTTTTTGTAACTTAATTTCAGAAGTGGCACCCAACCTCTTTGTCATATTATATTCATTAGAAGCAAAATATCAGATCTAGCCCACAATAAAGAGGAGAGGCTTATATGAAAAATTATACAAGAGAATAAATAACAGATAGTCAGGGACCATGTTGGGAGCTATCTACTGCACTAGGGTTGCATAATCTGCATATGTGTATACCCTACAGAGAGACAGTTGAAATATTGTCAGCATATCTATTAACAGCAATGATCAGTGTCTACTGAGGATGAAACCTCCCACCTGGCTCCACGACACTCCATGTAGAGGTTCATGTTTATTTTTGTTATCCTAATATTGGAAGATTGAATCTCTGGCTGGAGGCTGTGAACCTCACCATGCAAGGGTCCTTGTGTGGGATTCTTTCCAGGGCATAGAAACTTACCAAGGAGAGAGACAGTCTCAACCTCTGTGTAGGTGTTAAGCATGTAGCCTTTTAACCAACACTTTCCCCCAAATTATGTGTGTGGGATGTGTATTAACAGACAGGATTGCTTTAGATAATTTAGATGGCTTCNTGCTGGGTGATCTGTTATATTGAAAAATTCTTAGAGGTCCAAATTATTTGAGAATACTATTTTGTTGTGGCTCATATTTATTATGTCAAAAGAGGTAGTGTGAGTATATTGAGGATCAGTGTAGGTCTTAGGGTCTTCCGAGACTCTGGCAATGGGCATTTACCCCACCCAGGATCTAGTCTCACACGGCCACTTAGCTCATCATTAGCTCCTTGAATTCCAGCCTAGTGGATCTTTAGGGTCCTGAATGGGGGATGACTCTGGAACTGACTCAGGGGTGAGGGTCTAATGAGATGATGGTAACCCTGTATTTTAAAATTGGGTTTAGAGGTTAGGTAGAGGTTTTGTTTCCAGACATCCCATAAAAAACCCAGACCTAATGCATCTCACAAGAGGCCTGTGTTCTATTGGGGACAGGAGAAGCTAACTAAGACAGTGTGCATATTTTCATCTGCTCTATCAGAGTCCCCACTGACCTCTCAGTGTACCATTCCCTTAACCTTGGGGCTCCGTTACTGTGTGCTGACTTAACTGGTTTCATCTAACCTGCATGACAACCAGAAGTATAAATTGTTGACTCTGAGTCACTGANTGCCACAGAAACGAAGCAATCTCAGTAGCAAGGGCTGGGATTTTAGTCCTATGATGATCTAAATTCTAGGCTGTTTCCAAAATATAGCTCAATCCCAGCTCCCAGGAGTCAGAACTTCTGGTCAGTTATAACCATGGGGGAGCTATTTATGAACATCTATCATCTCAAGTAATGGCTCTAACAGATGAGAACACAGAGACCTCCTCTTCCCTCTGCTCAGCTAGTGTCTGTCTACCCCTCAGGCTAGCTTATCAGTTTTGTCTCTGACAAAGCTCCCCTCACATAGGCCCTAAGTGGATTCTTGCTGCAGCCCTGAGCATGTAATTATGTTTGCCACTTCCCCCTGGTTGGTGAGTTCTGCCAGGCTAGGAGCTGGGTACTTTTGTAGCTGGAAGAGTGCCTGATACAAAATAGACACTCAGTAAAAATTGATGGTGCTTGAGTTTGACTATACCCTTTTCCTAGTGGGAGATCACAGAATGGGTTACTTTTATGCATCCCTTAAGCTGGAATGAAGCCAGTAGTTTCATGGTTGTTCTTTCTATCAGGGCATTGACTGCGTGGCATTTCAATGGGATATTCATTCATTTGCTTTGTGTGTTAGTTTGTGCTCCCCTGGAGTAGATCTTGAAGCAAGGATTTGGGTGCATTTGTTTATTTGGGACACACTGTGGCCTGTAGGGGAAAAGTATGACAAAGAATAGAGCTGTGTGTAACTGGAATTCAATCCACTTGAGCCTTCTGAGCAGTGGGGTTGAACCTAATTAATATTGTCCCACAAGGGTAATGAAAATAGAAAACTGCACCAGCTCACATCTGCATTGTTTGAAATTTGTTACTGGCCTGTTGGTGTTTCATTGTGATCCTGTGGCCCTTGGCACATATAGAAATAGTCCATAGATGACTTCTGAGCTAGGTCAAGGAGCCCACAACNCCTGTACCTCTCCTTGTTTTGGCAGTGTCCCGGTTAAATTTTTTTTTTTTTGCCAATTTGATACAAGCCAGGGCCATCTTAGAAGAGGAAATTTAAACTGAGGAAAAGCATCCATCACATTGGCTCAGAGGCAATTCTGTGGGGAATTTTCTTGATAAGTGATTGATATTAGAGGGCTTAGCCTATCCCTGGGCAGGTGGTCCTGGTAGTATGTGAAAACAGGCTGATCAAGCCATGAAAGAACAAGCCAAGAAGTAGCATTACTCCATGGCCTCTGCTTCAACTCTTCCTCCAGGTTCCTGCCTTGGCTTCAACTGATGGTGGACTTCAATGATTTACCTGGAAGGTAAATAAACCTTTCCCTCCCAAAGTTAATTTTGGTCATAACATTTTATCACAGGCAGTAAGACCTTTGATAAAATCCATAGCTAAGATTTATTGAGCTTCCTATGCAGTAAACATGTCCTTGATTGTATGTAGTTCTCACAGTAATGGGGTAACTATGATTAATCCTATTGTACGGATGGGGAAACTGAGGCTCAGTGTAGCCAACTAACTCATCCATGCNGGTGAGTGGCAGTGCTTAGCAGTCTTCGTGGGCATGTAATTCTATCTACATCTGGCACCTTTTCTGCTCCACTGCCCCCAACAGAGCTTAGCAAAGAGAATCAGGATTGGGCTTAGATGCCACCAGCAGCAGAAATCCTAGAGAGCATTAAAAATGAAAGATTAGGAGTCCAGGCCTGGAATGGATTCACTGCTGAGTGAGAACTCAAGGGTAAGGAGATGGGAAACTGGAAAGTCCAGGTGTAAAGTCCAGTCAGAAGGGCTGGAGCCAGAGCCAGGCAGAATCAATCAAAGTGACAAGGCCCACAAAGTCCTGGGGGTGTGGAGTGGACAGCAGAAAAAACTACATCTCCAGATATGTCTAGAACTATCTTGCAAACCACAAGGAAGATATTTACTTATTACATGTTTTAAAAGTATTTTTACTAATTAGTTGAGAATTTTAATCTATTTTGATCATATTTATCTGACTCATTCCTGTAACTCCTCTCCCCTCTTTACCCTCTGCCCCTGCAACTTCANATCATTGTTATGGGATATTAGTACACTGTGTGAAAATGTATTGCTGTGATTGATGTAATAAAAGCTGAATGACCAATAGCTAGGCAGGAGGTATAGGTGGGACTTCTGGGCAGAGAAAGAGAGAGGAGGAGGAATCTCGGTGTGTAGGTTACATGGGAAATGACAACAAGACATGGAGGGAGTCAGACATACAGAATGAAAGAAAGGTTAAAAGCCACGAGCCAAAATGTAGATTAGTATAAATGGGTTAATTTACGTTATAAGAGCTAGTTAGGAACAAGCCTAAGTTATAGACTGAGCTTTCATAATTAATAAGATGTCTCTGTGTCATTATTTGTGAGCTGGCTGGCAGGACAGAGAAAGACTCACTACATTTCCTCCTTTAAAAAAATAACCCATATACTCATGATTTCTCCTTCATTCTATGCTGGAATGTTGAATGGCTTGATCTTGTGCAGGTCTCATGCAGGCAAGCACAGCTGCTATGCATTCGTGTATGCAGTGGTCCTGTCATGTCCAGGTGACAGTATTTCATTCTGGTCCCAGCCTCTGTCTCTTACATTGTTTCTGCCACTCAGGAAGAGATTTTCAACCAGCCCGTAAAGACAGTAAATAATGGTTCATATGAGACTCCCCAGCTTGAATACTTATTTGAGGCAGCTTTGAGTCATAGAGCACGTGCTTGCCCATTTGTGACAACTTGGCGAAGCTGAAGGGATCTTCCCTTAGAAGCTTTTTGACCAAGTCCTCATCATAGCCAAAGGGAAGGGATACCATGTGGCCATACAGAAGAAACAGATGGGACATCAGACCCAGAGGTAACAATATGAGAATGTCACATGGGATCCCTGTGTATCTACATCTTCAGGACTTGGGTAGCCCTTGCATACAAGATCCTTGTTCTTGTGTAAACCATGTCTTGTCTATACCTAGATGTGGCTATGAAGTATCAGTGGCCATCCAGGGGCTGGGACAAAAGTGGATGAGGACAGGCAGGCATTTCAGTAATGAGGGCCTGTGCAAGGAGACAGGCTAAGAGAAATGATGCATACTTTGCTCTTTCTTTGCATCATGATTTGAATTTGACATGTCTTTCATAGTCCCAAACTTTATGTGATCATTTCCTGAATGGTGGTGCTGTTTTGAGAGGCTATGGACCCTTTCGGAAGTGGGACCTTCTCTTTCTTTCTTGTGTATTTATATGCTTATATGTGAATATAGTGTATATACAGGTGTGCGTGTGTGTGTGTGTGTGTGTGTGTGTGTGTGTGTGTATGTGTTTATATGTGTGTGCATATCTGTGTATGTGTGTGGAGGCCAGAGGTATCCTGCTCTATCACCCTCTGCCTCATTCCCTTGAGACAGGGTCTGTTACTGAACCTGGCCTTGGACTTGTGGCCAGCAAAGTGTTGTGATCCTTCTGCCTCTGCCCCTTCACAATGCTTGGGTTACAGCCATGCTTATGACCACGTCAAACTTTTTACATTAGTTCTGGGATCCAGACTCAGATCCTCATTCTTACATAGCAAACTCTTACATTCTTTCTCACTGAACATATCTCTAGCACTTTGCTTTGTATTTTCTTAAGGATTGGTGCAAGGTGCTTCATCTTTAGCTATGTGATCAGGATCCATTTCCATTCTTTAGTAGAGATGGATATTTTGGATCCATCTTTGGATATTCAATAGGGCATCTTTGTCCTTAGTCTCCCATGTAGAGAGTTTGATATGGATAGGATGTTAATGTCTTTTCTAGTCTAAGGAGGGAAATTTGGGATCTGCTTAACTAAATTCCCCTTTTGGGCTTCTCTGGGGTTCCCATTGTCTATTGAATACAATAGATGTCTATTTGTGGTGTGAGTGGAGAGGGCTCACCACCTCCAATGGTGCCCCAAGGATGTCCAATTTGCTTTTTCTTGTGGTTCACACAGGAATACCATCAGGGCCAGTTTTGTGGTTCATGATGAGATGTCATCGAGATATTTTAAGAAATGAATACAAAACAGTGCAAATTGAGAACTCAGTTTCTTAGCAATAACATGTATTTAATTTAATGTGTTTGGAAGAAAACATTCTAAATTGTAGGAAAGTGTGATGATCATGATTTGACATAAATACATCAACAAAGACTAAATGTAGATACAGAAATTAGGAAAGCCTGCTCCACATGCTGCATAGGTATCTTCCATGTCTGGAGAAGACATACAACCACATGGAGCAGTTCGCCTGGGCCCCATCCTGGCTATGGTGCAATGAAACTCTCCTTTGCTTTGACCTGAGCTCTAGCTACTTGGAGAAGGGGTTTCCAGTTGCATCTGGTACTAGGGCGTTTCTGGTGGGCAAAACTATAGACTTGGTCAGAATATTTAGGAGTGGTGTTNATGTTTCCATGATAGGAATCTCAGCCTTAAGGTATGTCAATATTTTGTTCTGCTGGCACCTTCTGGTCATGTCTCTGTGTTGCTCTTGGCTGTTTGTCCCCTTAAACTGAGACTCTGCCATCCATTGGTGCTGAATGAGCCTAACCTGCCTCTATTCCTAGCTTCTGTGCCCACTCTGTAATGTCCAAGCCTNCATGCCTCTATTCCTAGCTTCTGTGTCCAGCTCTATAATGTTCTGGGTATAACAGGGTGCTTGGTCTGGTTCTTGGAGACGTCTAAGCACTGAGTGATGTTTGTGATCTGCAATAGAGAAGTACCTAGGTCAGCAATTGGTATTGGGAAGCATGGCTGGGATGCTGGGCATGATGTATATTTCTTCCTACCTAGGGGGAGGTCACAGGTTAAGTGGCAATTTCTTCAAATTGCATTTTCAGTTCTTTACTTGTTTTTTCCCCCCTTTACTTTCTTCTGCTTTAATACCTTGTCTAGACATCCAGGAGCCTAGTGATACATTGCATTGTTCAGCACTTTACAATTTATTTAGTAAAACACTTTTACATATATTAAAGGGCAGTGACTTAGAACATAGACCTTGAAGGCATGCTGCCTAAATTCAAATCATGGCTCTGCCAGTGCTGGCTGCATAACCATGAGTAATTCAATCTTTCCAGTCTCAGGTTTCTATCAAATAGAAGTAAAAAATATAATGCCATCATTGATTATTTGGAGGATAAATTAATATATGTAAAGTGCTAGGTACAAGATGCACACATAGTAGGTCCACATGTTTTAGTAGTCATTATTACTGTAACTACTACTTTATTCCTATGCCCATTTGTTTATATGGATGGTGTACTCCAAATTACTATGGATTTTTGGCATGTACATCCTCTACACCCCAGCTCTAACAGGGGTGATTCTAGGTGCCACTTGACCTGCATTTATCAGCAAGTCTCACATGTCCCGTCCTGTANAGCTGATGGCTCACTCACAGTCCTCCTAGGTGCTGCTCTACGCTGTCTCCACATACTGTCCCTCTGCTCCCACAGGTGCAGTAGCTCTTCAGGAACTATTTGTAAGTTCATCGCCTCTAGGCTGCAGAGTGTCCCATGTAAAGCTAGAAGCATGACTTACTTGACTTGGCTTTATACTCTTGACACAGGACTTAGACCCTTTACAAAGAAAATCTACCCCACCAAGCATTGGTGAGCCCTGGAGAGTTTCTTGGAGATTAGTACAGTTGCATCCATGCAGCAAAACACCTAATAAACTAAACATTCTTTATNCTGGGATCATTCGCTCCCTTCCCAAGCATTGTCCCTTTGGGTATTCATCAGCCTGACTCCTCTTTTCTTCATCTCCCCTCTCAAGGACAGTTCGCATCACTTCTGTCTTTTGTGTGGTCCTTGGAATCTTGCTTACATTGGCTGCTAGGTTCTCAGCAGATCATCAGATCTGTTCTCTGGCAGGAAAAGTATTTCCATCAGGCCAGATGCTGCAAAGTTAAATGGTTCTTCATACATTGCATGAAATAAGGTACCTCTCTCCAGAGGCATTATCTTGCTAACCCATTGCCATCAACCTTAGAGCCCACCCATTTTTTTTAAATCTCTATAGCTATTTTGGATTATTATTTTCTGGTTCCCAGAAGCTTGTTGCTATGTGAATTTTCCTGGAGAGATGTGGACAACTGTCTGCGACCCCAGATAAGGCATTGATCACAGATCAAAGAAAGGATTCTGCACTTAGCTTGGTCAACCAAGTAGCTACTTGTAGGAGTATGAGTCAAGCAAGGGCTTACTTATAGGAATATGGATAACTCAGAGGCAGGTGTCTCACTGAAAAGCACAGCCTTCNCTCACTCATGAGAGATGAATGCCCAGAGTAGCTGCAGACTTTTAGACAACTCTACCATTCAGAGAGTCTCCTCTCAGAAGCAATTGTTATGGCTTTTGTAACTCTGGAGAGGGCTCTTGGAAATCTTGTAGGTTTTAGGATCTTCTTGGGCCTTGTAAGTTTTATTCACTTCCTGGATCTTATGAGCTTCCCTCAAGGAGAGAATATTTCAGTTTGGAGGGAATAACTACAGAACACTTGTACTTTTGCCAGGACCACAGTCCTCACAACTGACCAGGTATCTGCATGGGGACAGCTAACATCAGCTGGCTGCAATTGTCTCTTTAACATATCTTACATGCCTTAAGCTGTATTTGCCCTTTGAAGATGACTGAAGCAGAATAAATATGACCTCTACCTTTAAGAGAACCCTGCCAAGTATATGGTTCTAGGTTACCAAAACTCACTGCATTTTAGAGTAATCTATGTGAGANCACATGCCCTCAGATACTGCATAGAGACCACTTCCATGGGTCTAACCTATGGAAATGGTTGCTTTGCCTGGACCCAGTCATTGTACATTGCTTCTCATAGTGTGTACCCAGAGCGCCTGCATTACCTGGGAAATGTGAAAAAAAATAAAAAAGTCTAGGCTTTTCCAAATCCCACCAAATCAAGTCAAGAGTCTGGGGAAGTAGAAGTGAAGACTCCGAATCCTCTGATGATGGAACNCAGGGCCTCAAGCTAGGCAAGTGCTCTTCCATTCAACTATACTCTCAGGTCAAGAATATGAGAGTTTTAAAAATAAAATTAGTTAAAAATAAATAAAATTAGTGTCACATGTAATCCAGGCTCNCCTCACACTTTCTATGTACAGAGGATAACCTTGAAATTCTTATCGTTTTTTCCTTCACTCCTACATGCTAGGGTTATAGGTGNATCCCCCCATGCCTGGTTTATGAAATGCTAGAAATTAAACACAGGGCCTTGAATATACTAGGCAAGCAATCTGCCAATGGAGCTGCATCTCTAGCTCAGAGACCATGCTCTGAGGTCCATGGCACATGCTGATGCCAGAGCCCNTGTGGATGTCCATGGTNCATGNTGTCACCAGAAAGCATGTGAAAGTCCATGATATGTGCTCCTCCTGACTGTAAAGGACAAGGAAGCTATTTTTGCAATNGTATTGATGACTGCAGACTCACAGTTGAGAAAGAGGGACATAGAAGGCTTCTGTGATAAGCTCTACCACCCCCAGCCCCCAAATAACAGCCTAGACAGGAAACCACTGAAGAGAACTTTTTTTAAAGATTGTGGCAAGGATGCTGAAGTGTAGCTCTCCGCAATTGAGGGCTTCTGGTGGGGGTGGGGTGGGGAAGGACTCGGTTTTCTTTAAGGGGCTGGCCACTGGGAGTTTCACCATGTTTTAGTTAGTATATGGGCAACACAAATTGGACTTTTTAAAAAATTTTTTCTCCTTTTCAAAAAAATTATTCATTTATTTCCATTTCATGTGCATTGGTGTTTTGCCTACATGTCTGTGTGAGGGTGCCAGATCCCCTGGAACTGGAGTTATAGACAGTTGTGAGCTGCCATGTGGGTGCTGGGAATTGAACTCAGGTGCTCTGGAAGAGCANCTGGTGCTCTGAAACGCTGAGCCACCTCCACAACCCCCTTCTTCTCTCTTTGTTTTGTGTGTGGGAGGTCACAAGAGTGGGAGGCAAACCCGAGAGGACTGGGAGGTGAGTGTGATGTGAAATTCCGAAATAATTAATAACAATATTACGTTGGGAAAAAAGAACCTTAATTTTTAAACAAAGCCATAGTAATGCTTCTCCATTGTGTTTTTGGACACACTGTCCTAGATATGACATTCCTTGAAGGAGGTATCTTAATGATATTTCTTATGTAGAGGATATTGGCCACTTTTTCCACCTGATGGACGCGTNAGATAGTCCGTTTCCCAAATTTCTTTGCAATTATATGGGATATGTAATCATCTTTAGCTAATGGACTACAGGTAAAGATAANTTGTACCACATCTGGGTTGAAATATAGANTAGAGGAGAATAGGGTGAGGGCCCTGTGTTCTCCCTTTGCCCTTCTGTGGTGACCGAGGAGGTCATGTGCTCCAGGCTNTGCAGTTGCAAGATGCTGAAGCTTGTAACATGCTGGCTCCCTAGGTGACTATGGAGCAGAGCCCCCTTGCTGGGCCACTGTGGACGTACATTGGAGCTGAGAAACGGACATCTGCTCTGCTAAGCTACTGACTTCAGGATTAATTTGTTACCACAGCATAGTCTAGCTTTATCCTTACCAATGCANAAGCCAATATGACCATCTTTCAATGAAGTGGGGCAATTGATTTATTCATCATTAAGAAGTTTAATGAGATTTGCTTTAAGCTCCAGTAGCAGTTGCTAGAGAAACCAGATCTGACTGCAGTGGACAGGGCTAGGATGAGGGTGAGCAAGGGGAAAGGCCCAACCTGTTCATCTTCGCTGTGTGGTGGAGAGATCTTCATTTTAGAGGAACAAATAAAACTGATTTGTGATCTCACCCCTCATTCATGTAGCAAAGTCTTACTGGGATCTACATGTCAAGACCAGGCACTAGAACAGAGGGGTAAACAGCTGTTGTCCTCATCCTGGAGGAGGTCACAATGAACTGAAGAGCCATGTGAATAAGGACAACATAGAGTGGTTTCCAGGATGAGGAGTGGGTCAGGAGCTTGGGAGCCTGGATAGAAAAGGGGCCTCCTCAGCATCCTTGGCAGATGGCTCTGCCATCAGATGGCAAACCCAGCTGATGTTTGGAGAAGAGCTGGGTGGGAATGGATGCCCTAAATTGCTGATGATTGGTAAATTTTATGAACACTTCAGGCTTGGGCTTGCTCTAGTTTTCCAGATGAAGTCATTCCAGACACACACCATCTGAAAGAACATGTGTAAGGTGCTGGTCATGGTGACCAGGCTAGTGCTTAGTTATGGAAAATACTTGGTAAGGTCAGCTCTGGCTTCTCTGACTCTGCTGGCCAGGGTTAAATTTTGGTAATGGTCACAAGCAGGGNGAAGACAGAAAGTTCTGTAATGAAGAGTTGATAAAACAATCACAATTATAATCCCNCCCTTTTTTTAAAGATAGCCCTATCTGGCCTAGAATTCACTATATAGACCAGGCTGATGTGAAATTCACAGAGATATGCCTGCTTCTACCTCCTGGGTGTAGCACNAATTCTAATTGGTCTTAATAATAAAAACTTGGAGTCAGATATCAGGGTAAATGCTGAAAGATCAGAGAAGTAAAGAAACCAGCCACTAGAGAGACTTCTTACTTCTACCCAATCCTCAGACTGAAGGAGGTGAGCTCCTGTCTCCTCCTGCCTTATATTCCTTTCTCCACCCAGCCATACTGCTTCCTGTCTCCACCTCCCTAGTGCTGGGATTAAAGGTGTGTGCCTCCCAAGTACTGGGATCAAAGGCATGAGATCCCAAGTGCTGGGATTAAAGGCATGAGCCTCCACTNCTTGGCTCTGTTTCTCTTTTAGACTGGATCAATCTTGCGTAGCCCAGGATGGCATGAACTCCTGATCTTCCTGCTTCCTCCTCCCAAGTGCTGGGATTAAAGGTGTGTGCCAT
>LZPO01027427.1:0-34148 GCA_001675575.1 Neotoma lepida | reverse complement strand
TATTGCTTTTGAGACAGGGTCCTTCAGTAGCCCATAGCTTCCAATTCAGCTAGACTAGCTAGCCAGTGGGCTCCGTGAACCTGTCTGTCTCTGTCTCCTTAGTGTTGGGGTTATAGGCATATACCATCACTCCTGGCTTACCGTGTCGGTTTTGGGCATCAAGCTCCAGCCCTTGCTCACAGGCAAACATTCTACCTACTGAGATATTTTTTTAGCCATTCTGCATCTTCAACACAGTGTGCCCTCTGGCCCATGGCATCCCAGTGAATATTCTTTGCGAAGGAATATATTTATTTCTAGTTGTAAGTTGAATTTAGATATCTAGTTAATTGCACTGAGAGACATTTAGGGGGCAGTGACTGGAGCTCTGAGTGNAGCAGAAGACGTTCATGGTGCTGAATCACAGAGGAGAGTGTGGGCTGAGCTGCAGTGCTGTGCTTAGAGCAAGGCCTACTGTGCCCATGATTGAGTCACTGTGCCCCTGAGAGAGACCTGCCAGTTATTACTGACACACCAAAAGCAGGGCTTTGAGCTGTGGGTGATCCAAAAACACAAATTTATGAAAATAGCACTCCCTGTTGAGAAGCAGGAGCTCAACTAGGCGGAGAAAAGCCCGCATCAATGCCACCTGGCGAGAAGTAAATGGGAGAACGATAGCTCGCCTAGCTGCTGTAAATGTATCACACAGGCGAGGATCTGAGATTATTTACAAGATGCTGAGCTGAGAAATGCACTGATCCTATCTGAGCATCGCCAGAGAGCAGGCACCACTGGGGCCAGGGTCCGAGCCCTTGCTTGTCACTTACTCTGGATCCAAAGTGGGCAGGGGCTGGGCACCAGTGAGAAGGAGTAGGAGGGGGATTGACTCCTGCTGTTTTGTTCGGGTTCCTGCAAGCATAGATGCTGAGATGCAAAACTGGGTGTAGAGGTCTGCTGGGATGGTAACCCCAGCCAGCATGGTAGGGGAATGGTAAATGGAGGTAGGGAGGAAAGTGAATTGTGAGAATTCACCCCTGCCTTGCTTTGAAGGGTCTAGCCATCAAGAGTGTTATTGCCCTGCCCTTCTTCAGTGGGTTTTTGTGATCTTCAGCNTGCCAAACCTAGCCATGTCCCCCTCTGAGGGTGGGTTGTGAGGCCAGACACCCAGCAGTCAGGTAGGTGGCCGTCCCATCCTTTGCTTACTGGTGGCAAACTTATTATTGAATGTAGGGGACAGAGGAGAGGGAAGCAGGAGATGAAGTACCCCTTAATTCTTGAGTGAGTCTGGGTTTCCATGCAGACCTTTGACTGGTCCATGTGTACAAATTAAATTAAAATATGCTTTGATACAGTATTAGAATCAAGTCACAGGTTTTCTTGTGTAGAGAGTTGTTCTCCTTTCCAATGACCTTGTGTCGTATGTTTGTGGGAGGCCACATGACCCCAACTCCCTGGCACCAACTGTTATTTCAGACAAAGCCCCCAGATTGCTTGGCTCCTGGTGGATATGTTTGATCTGGAATTTCCCTGAGGCCTGGTTTCATTTGCCAGNTGAACAGATTACATTGATTGACATGTGTGTGTGTTTCAAGTCATTTTTAAGTAATGCAAATCTGCCTGGTCTCCTGGTGTTGATGGCAGTTTGCTCCTGAACATCTGGGGTACCATACCCTGGTGGACATGGAAAGCTGGGAAGACACCAGACCTGGCACAGATGGGNCCCCGAGGGGGCTCTGAGCATCGCAGCAGGCTAACGCTCATGCATGCCCAGCTAGCCACCCTGGACCCACCAGACTGGGACCCTTGTCTTTTATATGAGCACTGTCACACTGTCAGCTCTGTCCACTTCTAAGCTCAGGGCAGATGGCATGCTTCCATGAGAGNAAGAGGTCTCAGGTCCACAGAGTGATTGATGATGTAGAAGATCTCGGGTGATCTCTGCCCATAAGCACCCTGGCTGGATCCCAGAGTTAGTGACTCTACTTGCTTAATTTTGAATTTTGAAGCCTTTGGAGTTCTGAATTGCTGTCCCCTTCCCCACAAGTCTGTTTCTCTCTCTTCCCTCTCACACCATTTTATAGTTGTTTGTTGACAGGGGTGGGAATGTAGACTTTTAAAAACAAGCAGCCTCAGTCCTAAATGGGATAGCTATATCACACTCCCCCTCCCAAGGATCATCTCAGAAGAGGGGGTAGAAAGATTAGGAGCCAGAGGCTGTGGATTNGTACAATGAAACTGTTTTCTTGACAAAACAGAGCAGCTGCACGCATGAACTCACAGAGGTTGGGACAGGATGCAAGATCAAGTCAGACAAAATCCCAGCATGGAGGCTGAGGTGGTTATGAAGTCCCCATGGCAAGCTGAGAAGCTATCGGCCTTGATAGCTGCTGGGGGCGGGGTCAGTTTTCTTTAAGGATGAGGCCTCTGAGAGGCTACCCACGCTCTAGTAGATGTCCCTATAGCCATGAACATACAGGCAACACTAAGTGCATCCAGTGGGTTAAAAAAATAAAGAACACATGAAATTGGGAGGGAACAGTAGTGGGGAGGATGGGGGAATTGAAAGGGAGGTGATGGGAGGTGGATTTGATCAAAGCACATTATATACATGTATGAAATTCTCGAACAATAGAAAGTTTTAAAAGAAAAAAATCCCACAAGACAAAGCAAATAACAATACCAGAGATAAACCAGGAAGGCCNACCCACCTCTGTCAACATCCTCCACATCCCTTACAAGGACTTGGGTTGAGAACAAGAGCCTAATTTCAAANGAGACCACCTTGTGGGACCTCAGCTTCAGATCCNTACCTTGCAGCCATGCCTGTCAATCACANTACCATCTCCTGGAGCCTGAGCTCTCACACTGGGAGAGCCCTGGTTTCATTATGAGGGATGATGAACTTCTTCCTTCTCAAAGAACAGTGTTGAGTTTGTGGCTTTAATTCTAGATAAGGCTAAGCTCAGTTTTACCTTTAGAGCAATGGGTGGAAAAGTTGTCTATAAAGGGCCACAAAACAAGTATTTTAGGCATTAGGGGCCATAGTCAACTCTACCACTGCAGAGAGAAAGGAGCCACAAGTGGCATGCATATGAAGGAGGTGTGGCTGTGTACCTGTGAACCCTTATTTTCCAAAGTAAACCGTGAGCTGCTTATGGCTCTGGCTCAGATCATAGTTTGCCTACTCTTTTTTTTTTTATTAAGAAAAATTTCCCTTCACTTTACACATCAATCAAAGATCCCCCTCTTCTCTCTTCTCCCCAGTCTTTCCCTCCCACTCTCCCTCCTCCCCCCCACAAGAAGGCAACGCACATCCAGTAGAGGCAAGTCCAAGCCCCTCCCCCTGCCTCAAGGCTATGAGAGGTGTCCCATCATAGGCAGTGGGCTCCAAAAAGCCCACTCATGCACCAGGGATGGATTCTGACTCCACTGCCAGGGGGCCCCTCAAGCAGATCTAGTTACACAACTGTCTCCCCATGCAGAGGGCCAGCCCAGTCCCATGCAGGCTCCAAAGCTGTTGATCCAACTTTCATGAGTTCCTACTAGTTTGGAACTTGGGCCCTGGGAATAATTATGTCAACTGCAATGTTTCATTGNAAACATGCTTAAAGGCGCTGGAGAGATGGCTCAGTGGTTAAGAGCACTGGCTGCTCTTCCAGAGGATCCTAGCACCCACATGTCAGCTCACAATTGTCTGTTACTCCAATTTCAGGGGACCCTACACCCTCAGGCAGATATATATGCAGGCAAAATACTAATGCACATTAAAAAAAAAACACCAAACTTTTTTTTTTTTTTAAATCCAGATTCTGCTTCCCACAGCTAGAGAGTCTGGGGCAGAATTCATACTCTGTGCTTTCGAGAATTTCCTGGATCATTAATTATAAAATACAGCTAGAGGTGTACTATAGGTCACTTCTCTATACTGGTGGAACAAGGACACAAAAAAATGACAAACAGGAAGTAGGACTCTTCTCATCTTCCCAAACCTAGATGTCTTCTGTTTGTCTACCTTGCTGCTATCTCTTCATTTGAGGACCTCGGGAGGCATCTCCTGAATACCATAGGTGTGACTAGCTCAGCTGTGGACACCAGTGCACTCACAGTGGGAACATTTCTCACCTCATTAGTTTCCAATTGCCTGTCATTTAACTCTAGAGGAGCTGCCCACTATACAGTTAAGCACAATGACAGGAATATTGATAAGTCACAGGAAGGAGAGCTTGAAGCCCCTCGGAATAGACATGAGTGATGGACACTTGGAAAACAGACTTGTCCCCATGTTTTGAGATATTGACCTGTTACTGGAAAACCAGGACAAGCCAACTATTTTCACTTAGAACCAGTTTACTCATTTATCCATTAATTAATTAATTCATTTTTCTTCGTGGATTTAATTAACATTTATTTAACCCCTATTAGGAATAAGCTCCTACCCTGGCATCTGGGAAGGATCGCTGAGTCAGACTTCATCTTGGTCTTATTTCACTGTGATTCGTATGATAAAGAAGACAAATTCATGAGATGGTTAGAGAGGGAGATGGCCAGTCTTCTAGCACAGGTAGGGACACAAGTCTGGGCTGGATCAAGAATCAGTCTGGGGTCTCTGGTTAAGGTTCAGCCTCTTGTCCATGAACATGGTGAAGATCACTACACCATTGGTCACTAGATCACTGGTGAACAATTTCCTGAACTACTTGGCAAAAGAGAGGTATAGAATATGGATACATTTCTTGGAAAATAGCTCTCATGGCNAAAACTTTAATTTCTGTCAAGATGAGTCAACTCTCAGGCATATGATGTTGAACAAGGAAGCCCAGTAGGGGTGGCCACTTAGTGTGAGTTCAGAGAACATTTTCTCCTCTTCTCATTATGGTGTTCTGCACTCATTAGGGTGAGGGTGAGAAGAGGCAGACTGGCACAAATACCTGTGTTTGAGGAAATAGTCTGTTATTTTGGGGTGAAAGCTATTGTATAATTTAAATATNAGCTCATTTTAAAAACGAATCAGAACTTTTCAGGAGATATTTTGTACTTTGGAATCCCTAAGCCATTGCTCACAGTACCAATGACCTGAGTGGAATTTTTCCCATGTTAACCTCATAGTATGTCAACAGCGGGTGGGAGGAGGAGATTACCCTGGTTAGCTGTCTTTAGCTGAGCTCTTCAGAATCTTCCATTTCTCTATTGGTGCTTGTGGTAGAGATGTGCTTAGATAAGGGTCCATGTAAGTCCTTTGTGTGGTCTCCAAATGGTGAGGTAGAGGAAGGTCAAATTATTCTACGCTTTGTCCCTCTCCTCATTCCCGCTTTCTGCCTCTGCCAACGTTCCACCTCCCTCTTTGAAATTCCATTCAGAGAAGTCCCACTCACGTTTTCACTAATGACTTGGCTCCTTCATGGGGTGAGGTGGGTAAGAAGACAGGCAGAAGAGATGCTGAATATAGGCATGGTGGCTCATACCTGTAATCTTGGGGATCCCAGAGGCAAAGAAGTTGAGAGTTCAAGGCCAGCTTCAGCACCAAAGTAAGTTGTAGCTAGATTAGGCTACATGAGACTCCCATCTTAAAACAAAACAAAACAAAACAATAACAACAATAAAGCCCCCAAACAAGTAAAATTAATAAATGCCCTCGAAGGCAGTGGCTACAGCTTGCTTCTGTGGATAACTGTGCACCAAGGCACATCACCTGGCAGGGACTTGTCTGAAGACAAGATGTGGTCTGTCTCCATTTTTCCTTCTTCAGAAGTCACCTAGCCACTTACACTGTGGCAAAGGAATTGTTTTGGAGATGCGTCCNTCCACACCAGCTCTGCTCCTGAGCCTGACAAGGAGCAGGTTGACNAAGGAGGGAACGAACTGAGNCTCNAAGATCTCCATCTTTTGATAATCTTTCATTTTTCTGTAAAAGAAAAAAAATATATACTGAAACCTCTGTTTCCCTTTATTTTTATGATGCCTTCTCCTCCAGATTAGGTCAAGAATCTGGTTTATCATCTCTTTCCCTTTTTGTTTTGAGTTCATGCATTTGTTGGATGTCTGCAGGGGTTTGAAACACTGATATGAGGAGGACTTNATTTTTATTNTNTNTNNAANNNTCNNAGAGNNNNGNNGAAGACAAGAGAGAGGGAACAGAACTGCAAAAAGTATACAGCCAGGTCAGTGGAGTTTTCTCTTGGTTTGCTTATTTGGCTTTGTTTTGTTTTGTTTTCTCCAGAGCAAACAAGGATTTGAATGCCTGAGCTCTGGGTTGGGGAGAGAGAGGTANCCTTTACATAAACTTCAAGAGAGCAGGACCCTGACAACTTGAGTCACTTTCCCTTGTTTTTCTTTGGCCACACCACACCATACATTCATGTTCCCAATTTGAATTCTGGACATGGTTTGAGAAATTAGGCAAAGTGATGATGTTCTCTCTGTGTGTGTGTGTGTGTGTGTCTGTGTGTGTGTGTGTGTGTGTTTGTAACAGGAAGGAGATGCAGAAAGAAGAACACACATCCAGAGAGCAAGAAGAACCACCATTGAGAAACTCTGGAAGCCCTGAGCACACAAACCCACACCTGTTCTTGATCCTCAGTTGAGCCAGAGAAGACAAAAGTACGAGGAGGAACCCAGAGGAAGCTGACTGCTCTGGATTTCTTCCTTCTCTCTTGAGTGGAAGGCTAGCTGACTATTCTCCATCCAGCCTCTATATGCTTCATGCTGCCATCTATAATTTTCTGCTGTCCCCTGTGCCCTCTAGGACCTCCAATGGCACTATTTGTCATTCCTTTAAGGTCCCCATGTTCTTAGAAGCTTGTTGTTTTTCTCATCCCATTGAAGTTCTAATTGTATTGAGAGGAATTTAGGTTGCTTTGACCTGAGATGGGCTTTTAGAAGCCAATAAGGGCGTTCCTCTTCAGATATTTAGCAGTGATTGTCTTATGAAGTGCTCTCAAGTCCACACTCCAAGAACAAGCCTATAATTTCTATTCAAATAGCCTCTAATGAGATGATGCTTTTGTTAACTTCTGGGGCCAAGTCAGACTATAGAAAAATATTTCAGATTTCTTGGCCCTTAGACAAACTCAAAATATGCACAAATATGCTTTGGAACACTGTAAAGGCATGGGATATAGACAACTGAGGTGAGGTGCTGGGCTTAAGAAGTGTCAGAATTTTAAAAGACATTTCCCCTGTTGTTTATTTACTTATTCAGGAAACAGCCACCAAACATCTTCTANGTGTAAATGTCAGGGCTGTGCTATGTGATGAGCAGCAAAGGATGAATACAAAAGGAACTCTGTGCCATGTGAACGGCACAGTCCTATGTATAGGTGAGGTATGTGTATATCTGTGTACGCACGTGCGTGTGTGTGTGTGTACACATGTGTGGTGGACAGTTATACAAATGTAATGACAAAGTTTGAGAAATGTATCACTCAGAGGATAGCAGCACAATCTTTCATCCAAATTTGGACATATTTGGGACAAATGCTNAACTCTAGACAACCAACATATATGGGAACTATCCCAGGCCAACCAGGACATATGGTCACCCTACATAGTGCCTGGCACAGGGAAGGACAGAGGCTTCCTAGGGAAGGGTCCCTGTAGATTTTCCATATGGTCTTTTCCTATCTGTTCTTGGCCTTGTTCAGTTTCTCAAATCCCATCTCAGTCATTGGCTCCCCTAGAATTTCCTACGCATGCTCCTGGCCCCTTACTCTCTCTTTTCAAGCATTAACCTTTTTTTACATGTGATTTTAAAGCTATTTCTTTTAATGTCTGCCTCCCCCTCAATGTGAAGGTGGTACCAGCAATGACAAGACCCATTCATGATGTTAAACAGAATATCCTGAGTCCGGAGACATGGTGCCATTTATCCCTGAGGTGTGAGCACCTGAGGAGTGAAGNAGGGACATGGGTAGGACTGGAACAGAGAGTGGCTGACAAAGCAGCTGGAGGCTGTGAGCCCTGCTGATAGGTAGTGTGTAAGAGAAGAACAGGATGACATCATACATCCTGCTCTGTCATTGTCAATTCTATTTCTTTGAGACAGGATATATTCTGAACCAGGAGCTGGGCTAGTGTCTAGACAGTGGCAACAATCCTCTGGCCTCCTTTCCCACATAATATGGGATTTCATATCCATGTGACCTCTCTGAGCTTTTTACATGAATCTCAGGGTTTGAACTCAGGTACAGACATTTGTGGAGCACTCTGACCCACTAAGCCACCTCCCCCACTTGATTATATGACTTCTGAGCCATTTACTAATAGGCCTTTCATGTTGGTCCTTTTACATTGACTAATTGCTTAAGGGAATTTCACTGAATTTTCCTTTGTTATTCTTCTGCAGTCCTCACAGGATACGATTTCCTTGGTTTTAGAAAAATCAAACAACTAGAGGCACTCAGAAAATATGCTAGCGCTAGCAAACGTGCTGTTTAGATCTCATGTCAAAGCAAGATTTGGTTTTGGAGACTGAGTCATACACATGGTCTTGCCTTCCTGCTGAATAACAGGGAAGGGCAGCCCATGACCACTGATGTATGGCACCTCAGTAAAGCTGCTTCTCTCCAATAAACCAGGAGCTAATGAGATGACCAAGGAGCCCTCACTTTCAGTTTAAAGGTGCCTAGACTAATAAAATATGCATTAGATGATTAGATAATTACCACCCTCTGTTCATCTCCATATATAGTTATTTTGCTGAAAGTGTACCCCTCCCTCTTCTGAAAAGATTCAAGACATGATGTATCTACCTACTGGGTCCCTGGAGCTGGGTGGACCTGTCACTTAATCCTCTGCATTGCACCAGAGCAGTCCTACAGAGTCACTAACCTGCGTCACCATGTCCTGAAGCCACAAAGCCATTTACTTAACTCTATGATTTGGTTCCTTTGCAATCTCAGCTACTCTCACATCCTTCGAGCCCCCCACCCCCCGCCAGCCCTGAAATTACACCAGATAACAGCTCCCATGTCACCGTCTCATCCCCTCCTTCACCATCTCGGCTGACAGAGTCTGTGGAGGAAATGAGAACAGAGGCTCATTTCCAAAGGCAGCCATAAGATTTTGCTAATTAAAATGAAAAGCCTCAGTTCCCAGCATCACTGAAAGCTGCTTCCGAGAGGCACCTAGAGGAAATCATTCTCCAAACTAAATGGCCTCCCAGCTGAGCCTTGATAGAGCCTAGACATTCTTCTAGCCACAGGGGGTCGAAACTGTGGCTGGACAGACTGTCCCCCAATGAGGCCTAATGAGCCCTTACACCCATTTCCAGAGCTCCCTTCCTTTGTCTTCCTCAGCACAGGGGGCTTACAAGGATTCCCACACTTCTTCAGAGATTCAGTAAAACCTGGAGTAAGGGAACCTTTGAATCACCCAGAAGAGTAGTTTTCAAGCTTTACTTGGGAAAGGGTTAAAAGGTCCCGATGCCCAGACCACTCCCAAGACTTATTAGAGGGGACCTGGGTATCTGCAGTGAGGAAAAGCTGATCGTCTCCCATAGCCCCCCTTCTGGGTGCTGATTCTAAGGACCAGTAAGGGAGATGACGTTGCCCCTGGTCACACAGGAAGCCAGNGGCAGCACTCTGGATTTTTGATTAGCTAGCCNTTTCTACTACCCAAGACTGCCCCTCTGCTTTCTACAGAGGCTATGTAGATGGAATGAGATGAGGGGAAGAGAGAAAGGTGCTNGAGGGCCCTTAGCCTGATGATACGATATGTTTAAGCATGTTTGGAGGGCAGCTATCAGGGGATTTCTTTGCATGGGGCCTGAGGAGCTGCATGGGAAATAGTCACCCTCAGCGAAAAGATGGTGGAATGTATGAAGCTGGTCCAAGGACCAGCATCACATCCAAGGAAGAGGAGAAGTGGAAGCATCCAACATGGCATTTCAGCATTCCATTCAGTTGAAGCCTATGAAATAGGCCTCTCTGGCTATTTTGACCTTTGTTAATGGCAATTTTGTTGATCAAATATAATAACTCTAGCAGCAATGAGGAGGAGGTGACAAGGGACACCCAGAGACTGCCACAGGAGCAGAGTTGGACTTAGGTGTGTCTGGTTTAAAGTCCCTTGGCTGCTTTGCTCTGATACCTCAGCCAGGGAGGAATAAGCTGGGGCACACAAAGCAAGGAAGTAGAAATCTTCCAACATGAAATCCGAGGCCTGGAAGCTCCAGAGCTGGGTGTTAGTATCTGTCTTCTTTGTTCATGTTTTGTTGTCACTATTGCCATATTGAGTGAGGGTTATAACACTAATTCTTGGGAAATGCAATGAAATTTATGTTTTCCCCTGCATAAAAGGAGAGGTCTTTATGATCTTGCAGGATCCTCTTTGCCTTCTTTTGATGGTAAATCTGATTGTCAACTTGATTGACTTGAGGAACACCTTGGATATTAATAAAACACACCTTTGGGTATATGTGAAGGATTTTCCAGAAACAGTGAAATCCTGCAGGCTCTGACCTGGTAGATAGACCATTCCTTCGATGGATTCATGATATATTGGCAGTATTAGCAGGTGGTAAAGAATAAGAGATAGGGGTTTATTAGGAGGAATAGGTCACTGGGGTTATGTCTTTGGGGGCTATATCTTTCCCTGGTTCCTTTCTGTATTCCTTTTCTCTGCTTCCTGTCTACTGTGGTGTGGACTATTCTGCATCAGGTACTCCCTAACATAATAAGCTAAAGCCTCTGTAAACATGAGCCAGAATACATCTTTCCTTTCTTAAGTCATTTATGTCAAATATTTTGGTCNTGGCTGACTAGTTTACCCCTTAATTCTAATAGTCTAATGAAAGTAGCAATTCCCCTTTGTAAAACATTTACAGCTTTCTCAATATATTTGTTTGTTACAAAGTCTGAGACTTTTTACCTGATGAGACAAAAATTATTATCCTCAAATTTTAAATGAAGAAACTCTGTCCCTAAGAGACCTTAGGAAATGTATCCATAGCAACAGACCCATCACTGGAGTTCAGACTTTGTGATTCCAGGTTGTGAAGAACTTTCTAGTAGACCAGGCTGGAAGTTACAAAGAACAGGCAGGGATNGTTTGAAAGGCTAGAGTTGTCCTTCATGGATCTGAGTCCCCTTTCCATCACATGAAATTGGCAGCTTCATGCTGTGGGATGGGTGAGAGGGATTAATACAAGTCAGGCTTCTTCATGGCAGCCCTCCCACCCCCATGACATGAAGCTTCTTATCTCCCCTTCTTCTTTCTAGTCAGTCTCTCTTCTCCTCCCCTTGTTCCTCACTTCATCACCTCTCCCTCTTCCCCTTTCTTCTTGGGGCCTTGGGGAGCACCAGGACTGATTCTCAGCTGTTAGTTTAATCTCTCTAAATGTTGGTAGCTGCCATTCTGCNATTCTTAGGCAGGGTGGCACTGTCTCTGAAGTAGGTCCTAATCAACTTGCAGAATTGAGACCATGATAAATTAATCTCCTGCACCATATATGCATTGAAATTCCCTTCCTATGACCTCTGGGGGGCTATTTCCTACCTTAGCCACTTAAGCTACAACTGACTTGATCCCTCACTGGAACCCACATAGAGGTTCCACTCTCTCTTTCACTAAAGGCAGGCATACCTTGTAGGCCCTTCTCATTCTTGTAGTNCACCATGGTTCTGGAAATTTTGTTTGATCGACACTTTGGTAATCATTACTGCAGTATAGAATACACAATATCATTCCCTGATTCAGGCACTAATGATCGACATCTGATTTCAGACCATTTTAACTAGGTTTGTAAGAGTCGGTATGTCAGCTTCCTGGTGAGCTGTGACTTAAACATTGTTAAAATTTCATACATGTATACAATATATCTTGATCATATCTATCCCCTCCTGCTTCCTTCATCTCCCCACAAAATTCCCCCATTACGTCTGCCTCTCAACCTCATGTCCTGCTTGTTTTTTTTTTCTTATTATTTATTCTGCAACCCATAGAATCCAATTACTGCTGCCCATATACTCAGGGGGCATTGGGGTCATCCACTGAGGCACTGGCAACTTTCTAGTAGCCATAATCCTAAAGAAAATTGACATTGATTTCCCAGCAACCATCAGCTGCCAATAGCACTTTAGCTAGGGGGTGAGGCATCAGGAGCCNCTCCCGTTTCTGTGTTGGAATTTTTAACTGGCTTGACCTCGTGCAGGTAACCACTGCTGTTGTGAGTTGATGTGTACAACAGCTGTATCATGTCTGGAGAACAACCTTTTGAAGCACTCCTCTCCATTCTCTGGCTCCTGCATCCTTTCTGCTCTCTCTTCTGCAAGGTTCCCTGCACCTCGGCTGGGGGTAGGTGTAGATACAGATGTCCCTTCTACAGCTGAGCAGCCACAGTTACACATTCTCAGCACTTTGGATGGCAATGTGTCCCTGCATTAGCTACTTCCCACTGCAAAGTTAGGAGCACCATACATCTATGGGATATAAACAAAAATATTTAGAAGGCAGTTTGACATGACCATCAGAAAAATAATACCCGTATGCTCTCCCTTAAGGCCTAGGACTTTCCTAGCCTTGAGTTTTGACTTTGGTGATAGTACCAGGCATGAACTCCCTCCTGTGGAGCAGGCCTCAAAACCAATCAAGACAGCAGCAGTGACTTCTATAGGCAGCATAGTTGGCATCTTCAGACCCAGTGAGCACTTTGTAGTGCATGCTTCAGAGAAAGGCCTTTCTCCTGGTATTGGCAGAGAATAAACCCTGATGCACTGACTTAAAATGTAGATACCAATATTAATTTTCCAAGGAGCTTAGAATATACCTCTTTATATATTCATACTGTCAGGTGTTTTATTTACCTAGTTGCAATGGTAAGGAGAATTGGTCACATTTTTCTCTCCGTGAGAGTGTATCCCACGTGGCTCCCTTTGGCTCTTACGACCAGACCACTGTCTTTCTGGTTCTGACAAGCAGGCCATGAGTTGTCCTAGCACATTTTTCCACTGAAGGTAGTCACAGTCTGTTTGGACATATGGTGACTCTCTGAGGAGCCTTTAGCTGATGCTTATTCAATGACCCTAGGGCAGCCTTAGTCATCTCTGGGGAACTGGATGCCAAAGCTGACTGGGTGTCCCTATCGGTCCTTCTTGGAGGTATTAGTGATGGCTGATCGCCCTCCAAGGCTACTTTCAAAAAGACAGATGGAGTCACCACTGAGGAAGATTCTTCGCTTGGCTTCTTATCTTGTACAGAACCTGTTGGCTGTAANTCGTGGAATGATGTGTAATTCCTGGGGGAGGCTTTAATCATTTTTCAAGTCTACTAACTAATGATATTAAAGTGAGTCTTTGCTTACTTCCATCTTTGATTTGCATATTTGCAACCAGGAAAGGCCATTTATTGGCATTGAATCAGATGCTTCCAGCATTGAGCATGAGCCTGTCTGTTCTCCAGTTGCTTGGAGAAAGGAGAAGGCCAAGAGTAGGAGCACAGACCAGAGATTTTTCTATTTCTGTAGGGAGAGGTGCTAGGGACTGGAGTCGGTGGCCAGACAGGGCTCAAATTTATCACAAATGTTCTAATTGTTTCACAGAGAAAATGCATTCATGTGCCACTTGTGTAATTAAAAGTCAAGACAAGGAATAATGTGAACATTTCACTCTTAAATACAAGCATTAATGGATACATTGGATACCATAAAATGCCCTGAATGAAATTAAACCCAGAAGGCAACAAAACTTCTGCTGTGGTAATTTGTGTGAGAATTTCCTCTTGCCTTTGATCAATGGATACTTGACAACATAAAACCAGTTTTATTCAGATTATACAGTGATAAATGTCAACACAGCTTCCTAGCATTTGATGTGACAAGGGAACTCCAAGGAATTGACTAGAATATATTCCTACAATCNTACTACATGGTTTTAATCATTGTAGCTCATTTAAAAATTATTTGGTTGCTCTCACCTGTTCATTTGTTCAGATAATTTAAAAATTACTTTTAAAGATAGCTACTAAAATATTCATATGGATATGATTGAGGCTGGATTAAATATATATATATTTAATTTTAATAGATTGTGTTAGGATACTCTTTCTGATTGAATCTAGGGGCCATTTAATGAGTTTGGCTACACTAAGACATTCATTCTAGAGGGGCTACTTTAATTGATCTCCCAGCCAACAGCCAGTGTCCACAACTGCCACATTCATCTTTGACATCTAGCCCAGGTGATAAGATTTAAAAGATTTAAAGATGACTGCAGACTTAACTGACACTTGACTGTATAACAGGCCCTAGTAGAGAATGGTCCAATGAACTTCTGAATTTCTGGGCTATACAGTCATGACCAAAATAAAAATGGTTGTGGTTAATTTGTTCCACAACATTCACTGTATTATCAATGTTTTGTTTTTTCTTTTTGAAATTGCGCTAGCTATGTAGACATTAGCCAAAAATACTAAAAATTAGAAATGACGTAGGTATTCATGATTCCAATGGAAATGCCCTTAAATTTTCTTCATTCTTTGATATATTTACTATTTGCCTGGGCACTCTTGAGTAATAACTTCAAATGCTTAATGGCTAAGAATACCAAGACTTATTTATTATGAACACAAGTTCTGGGGGTTAACTTCCGGATGTGATTGTTCTCTATGTGATCATTCAATGATTCAGGGTGATGGAGGCTCACCCATCCTGCAACTGCACCATCTAGAACTTTGCGCTTCCTTGGTTGATGAGGTGGGATAAGAAAGTGCTGGAAGGTCTCTCACCAGCCAGGAAACACATTCCAGTATAAAACTGGGACACATCAGTTCTACTTAAGCTCATTGGCCAGTACTTGGCATCTGGCTTTAACTAGTAGGAAGGAAGGAGGGAAGTGAGAAGTGAACACAGGTGAACTCTAGCAAAGCCCACTATTCATGATTTTAACTCTTATACTAACACAACGTCCTACCATTATTACCTTGCTCAGGCTATTTAATCAAGAATCAATATTAAATTTTGTGAAATGCTTTTTCAATATTTATTAAGGTGATTCCATATCTTCTTTCTTTTCTTATAGTATCTTAATATTGAACTATTTTTAAATTCCTGGCATGCAGTTAGACATGGTACATTTCTTTTAAGAGTCAGTTAAATGTAATCATTAAAATTTAGCAAAACTTTTTATTTCTAAATGACTATTCTAGATGTGCTGTGTGTGTCAGAGAGAGAAAGAGAGAGAGAGAGAGACAGAGAGAGAGATTTTGTATTTTGCTATTTTTACTCTGTCATTGGGGAGCTTTCCTTCATATCTATTATTTTGGAATAGTATGTACTGAATAATTTTTTGTTTGAAAGCATGATCAAGCCCATTTATGAAAATATCTGCTATTATATACGTAAAGTAAAATTAACAATAAAACATTTTCCCTCTGATAATGGACCTACTTGGATTTTCTAGTTGTTGAGTGATTTTGGTAATATCCATGTATTTCCAAAATCATTCAATCAATCATGATTTTCATATTTACTACCTAGATATAACATCCTTTAATAAAGCTGCATAATTTCCTCTTTCGCTATTATATCCATTTCTGTTTCCTATTTTTGAATATTTATCTTTTTATCTTGATTAGAGTTTTCATTAATTTATTTTATTAGAGACAGTGATAACAAAAATGTTCTTAGATTCACTCATCAAATCCAGTGTCTTCTGCATCTGTCTTTTCTTGTCAGGGATTTGATTTCATAGTCAGACACTTTTCCTGATTCCTCCAAGTGAGCCTCTGCTTTTGAACTCCTGCATCTTCTCATGTGTCTGCTTTCCTGTTGGTCCACACTTACAAGGGAAGTACTGAGCCTGCTCAGAGTTCAGAGCTCCTGGAGAATATCACGTAGGAACCAGAAGGAAAAAGAATAGGAATTTGAGATTTGCTATTATCTTTTCTATGCCAGCTAGGAAAGGCCTGGGGCTTAGCAGAGGTGGTGCAGAGAACTGGCTCCTGGTCTTACACACACTAAAGATAATGTGTATCTGCATTTACTGTTGTATGGAAACTCCATGTCATCACTTACACCTTTACATAATATCTTCTATTGTAAGTTGGCTGTTTCCTCCTCCATGGGTTGTCATGAGCTGTGTCCTTCTAGGAGGAGGCTGGGCATAAGTATGGCTGCAGAATCCTGCATGGATTCTGGACCCTGACATTGCCCACTCATCCCCACGCTAACCATCACATTGTGCTATGTCTTACAAAAAAGTGGGTTCCTATAAAGAACCTCCTTACTGTCCTTTGCTCTCTACTGGAAAGGTCTGTTAATTCTTTACAGCAAAATACAGGATGGTAGGAGTTCTTTTCCCAAATCTGAGAAGCAAATCAACTGTGCAATATACAGTGTAAACCTGGGACTGTGTGAAACCTCTTCCAGTTGAGTAGCTCTACACCGACACGAAGTCCATTTTGTCCCTTGATTAAAAGCTTAACTGAACACTTGGCAGCCCTCCATGGGTGTTGGCAGATTATCAGCTGAGAATGGGAGGTTGTGCGTTGCTTGAATCTCGTTTCCCAGATGGTATTTTCCTAAAAGCAAAGCCTGTGTTAATATTTGGAAATCTCATTTCGGTATCAAGGTGGGTAGAGAGGGTTAAGACAGAGAGGGAGAGAGATAATATGGAACATTAACTCCTGATATGTCTGGATGANGTATTAGTGTTAAGTGAGTGTTCCTGGTATCTGAGAGCACNGGGTCATGGTGGGGAAGGAAGCAAGAATTATAGAACCTGGTCAAGGAAACCCCAGTAGATTTCTACTGCGGAAAACCTGAAAAGCCTGCTTGGAAATGATCACCACAGCCATAGTTAAGAGCTGAGTTTGAGAGAACTTAATGCAGAGTAGTAAGGTGTTTGCCTTTCTGTATGCTACCTAGTACATATTCAACTGGTATCCCATCTCTCCCTATCTCTCTCTGTGGTGTTCCAAACAGATAGGAAACATGGAAGCTGAAATCCTCAGCATGCATTGCTACAAGTTTCTTCCTGCCATTCTGTCTTTTTCCTAATGTCATCCTTTTNTCTCCAGAAATAGAAATGGACAATTGACCAATTTTTTTGAGTGAGCAGGAACATCTGGAACATGCACCTGGGAGGGAGGAACCACTGCATCTTCTTTGCACTTAGCTTGCCTCTTTTAGGTAGCGAGACTTGCTTCGGCATCAACACCTCATTATGACTCTCATTTGAGTCTCTTGTGTTTTATAATCAGAGGGAAATTCCTCTTGGATTTACACAATGCTGTGGCTGCCAGGTGTAGTCCTAGGTTTGTAGTCTGGGCTATGTAATTTAGAGGAAAGTGGGATAAGATGGAACCAGTCCTCATTACACCCTTGAACGAGGCCCCATAGTCCTTCCTGCCTCACCTTCATAGAGGGGTGTTGGTGTTGTTGCTTTTGATGCAGGCACATCTGGCTGTTAGACTACTCACCATTCTAAAGGAGGTGGTAACCCTTCTCTTTGCTCAGCTGGCTCTTAAAGCCAGGTTCCAAATTTACCCAACAGCTCAGAATAGCTACTTTCCTGGTAATTGTCTGGGATAAAAGCCTCCATCTAGCTCATGGACACTCAGAGAGAAGAGCACTGTGATGCTCAGAGAAGTATAATACTCAAGATTCTGTAAGCTGACACCTTGTTTAGGACTGACTTGCCAAGAAATGGGTAGCTGGGCCCCTTCATTTTGGCCCTTCAGTTAAGAGCTTCCTTGGGATTGTTCAATGGAATGAGGCCATCAGTCTGCAGGAGGGGGAGAGCATTGTTGTCTGCTAAGGCTGTTATTGAAGCTATTATTTGTTAAAGGAGTTTCTCACAAAAGTCTTTGTATTTANGCTCTGTAACAGGAATGCTTTTAATGCTTTTATTTATGGTGAGCGACTGGCTTAATTTTTTCCTTTGGACATTGTTTGACTAATTGACCACATTCTCCTTTTGGATGGAAATACCAAGNTTTTACCTTTATCTTGGTCTAGGTGTATAACAGGTCTTTCGGGATGGCCACCTATTTTTTTTTCATCATCTTATCTCTTTTACCTTCATTTTCTTATGTTTTGTTCTCTCCACTTTTTACTTAATTGGCTTTTCTGAATACGAAAGGAATATAAAATCTAGAAAATATAGAAATGTATAAATAAGAATTATTCTTTTATTCCCTATGATGAAAGATGATTCTGATAGTTTTTAATGGATTATGTACTTAATTTATTGTCTCTATCTATGCATCTCTACTTCTCTTAATATTATGCCAACTATCTGGATATGTGTATGGTTTGAATCTGGAATATTCTCCATGGGCTCATATTTTGAGTGCCTGGTCCTCAGCTTGTGGAGCTATCTTGAAGACTGAGGAACTTTTAGAATAGTGGTTCTCAACCTTCCTAATGCTGTGACCCTTTAACACAGTTCCTCATGTTGTGGCAAACCCCCAATTATAAAATGATTTGATTGCTACTTCACAACTGCAATTTTGCTACTGCTATGAATTGTAATGTAAATATCTGATATGCAGGATATCTGATATGTGACCCACAGGTTGAGAACCAATGATTTAGAAGATTCAGCCAAGAGTCACGTGAAGAAAGATGTGCCACTACTGTCTGTCTTTCTTCAAGGCTAAAGCAGACAGGAGAGGCTATTCTTCAGTGTTCATACTGGCCCCACAGCTGGGATGGCTTCCTTAGTAGCACTATGGGAACTTCTGGTCTCAATATACTCAAACTAACTTAGCCTCCAGTTCAAGGGTACTGTGAAGATGTCAGGGAAGACAAACAGATATTTATGTAAGCATGTGTGCATCAAAAGACAGACACATCTTGCTGTTAAGTAAGAAGAGAAAAGGTCCCTGAATATACAGTTTGATGCCAAGTACATAGAAAATGACAAAAAGTGTGTTTGTGCAGAGAGGGATCTGGAATGACAAAACAATAACAAATACTTTTAAGTGGTAACTTTGTCTTATGCCNTCATTTACGTGTATTTAGTTCTGGCAAGCGAGTATGTATGATTTTTACAAAAACACTTTCAAAGGTATTAGCTCTTTGGAAAGAAAGTTATTATGTCCTAAAGTACCTTTGCTATTATGCATTATGTATAATTTTTCATCTTTGTAATTTTCTTTTCTCAGTGTCATCTATTACATTTTTGACCTCAAAAGAATAAGTATAGCAGGCAGAATAAGAGAGATTAACATGACCAAGGACATAGTGGCAAGGATAACTAGCTGGCAGGACACCAGGTTTCCTGCTCAGGGCCAAGCTGGGAAGCACAGTTTTTTAGGCTCTGGAGCTTTGGAGGGGTGTATTTTTGGTACTATATTTAGNCCTCTCAGGCAGAGAAGCCCTGCCACATCGCCAAGGCTGAAGGAGAACCAAATGAACCATGGGCTCTAGACCTATGGCTTGTGTTTTCAGTTTGTATACAGCCAAGGAACTGGGACTCAGTAAACTCTAAAGAGGGGGATCTCATTTCTTCTGCTGCTCTGCTACAAAGCATAGAGAATATACATCAAACTCAGAGGTTAGCAGCCTCACTGCTTTGAGTTGGCTTGTCCCCTTTCCTCCTGGGCTCCTCTCCAACCCCCTCTAATAGCAATAGCACATTAAAGAATGCGTGTGTCCTCCCCAGGAGAGGGCAAGCTAATAGATTGCCCAGTGCCAAATGGTCAACCCTGAAAACATATATACAAGTCACATTATATGGACTTAAGAGGTCATATTTAGAAATGTGTGTGTGTGTGTGTGTGTGTGCGTGCGTGCGTGTGTGTGTGTGTGTATCTGTGTGTCTGTATGTATACAAACACATATATGCATGCAGTAACAATTGACAAAAAAAGAGGCCATGAATTTGAAGGAAGGTGAGGAGGGGTATATGGGGAGGATTTAGAGGGAGGAAAGTGAAGGGAGAAATGTTGCAATTAAAATACAATCTAGAAAAAAAAACCCACCCAATGATTGTTCAATCTTAGCTTGTGCTGCAGTCATTAGAGGACATCCATTGAACACCACCAACCTGGCATGCTTGTGTAGCTTCCAGTGAAATGAGTGATGTAGGTGTCTTTGAGATTAGAGTTTAACAGGTGAACCAGACACCGTTGGTATGATGGCTAAACTAAAGATTTTTTTGAAAAACTGACAAGAGAGGCCTTTACCAAGAGGAAGAATCCCTACTCCTGATTCTAAGTATTTCACAGAGCTAGCTTTGTTCATGGATGCTGCATGCATGTTTCTTTCAAGCAAAGACTGGTCAAAACACATCATCAAACTTTCTTTCTCATGCACTTGCCATCACCATGAGAGCCATATGCCCAGGCTAGGGTGCAGGGGGCAGGTAAGAGGTACATGGAGCATGACCATGCCAGTCAATGTGCCTGGCCTTGAGCAGAGCCCCAGGACAATGAATGTATAAGAGAACCCAGCTGAGTTAGAATCCCATATGAATGCTATAAAAGGCTTGCATCACTGAGTTTTGTTGTTGTTTGTTATGTAGCCATAGNTAACTGATACACATGAGTAGTTTGCTAATGGGCAGACTCTGAAGTTTTGATGTTGTAGGAGCTCAAAGTGTGCATGACTGAGAAGATGGCTCGGTGGGTAAAAGCACTTACCATGGAAGTGTGAGAACCTCAATTTGGATGCTCAGAACTCACATAAAGCCTGATGCAGAGATACATATCTACAGTGTCAGTGAGCTGATACTGAGTGGAAGGTGGAGACAAGAGAGGCTCTGGAAGGTCCTGGGNCAGCTATCCTGGCACTTGCAGTGGTGAACAAAAGACCACATCTCAAACAAGGTCAAAAGTGAGGATTGACCTCCCTGAAGTTGTCCTCTGACCTTTACATGTGTGCCCTGGCATGTGACCACACACACACACATACACACACACACACACACACACACACACACACATACAAATGCATGCACGCATGCACGCACACACGTGCACACACACACACACACAGATATTTTTAAAATGTATGCTTAACAAATGTCCCATTGATTCTAGAGCTGGTATTCCGAACCACACTCAAGAACGCACTGCTTTCAATATACACACACACACACACACAGATATTTTTAAAATGTATGCTTAACAAATGTCCCATTGATTCTAGAGCTGGTATTCCGAACCACACTCAAGAACGCACTGCTTTCAATATTTTATATACAATCCTTTTTATCAGTTCAGAGTATACTTATGGAAAAATCCCTTGATATTTTGGTGCCTCAACTTTCTCATCTGCAAAGAGGGAATAATATGAACGTCTTGTGTTATGGTTGTGAGGATTAAATAAACAAATAAAAATAAACCTAGCTGATAGTAGTATCTTTAATTCTGCATTTCAATTTGTCCTCTTCTTTTCTCCCCTCACTCCCAGGAAGACACAAGTGTGAATATCTGAGGAGAACATGAGTCTCAGGGTCACAGCTTTATTGTATAGATTTTTTTAACACAGCCATATTACAAACATTGTCAGGGAACATTTACAAGAATAAATAAGATGGACTTGCAGGTGTAAAAAGATTACACATCACTTTAATGTACAGTCAAAAAATATATCTGATATTCATTGACCTGACATTATTTACCTTCTGTTTTTTGAAGCTAGAACTGGAAAGAAGAAAGAAAACAACAAAAAACAACAAAAACAAAAGAACATCGACAGCACAGTGCTGGCTTTATTTTTTTTTTTTGTGAAGTTGATTTATTTTGTTTTCTCTTCTCATAAGTGCTTTATCTATCAAACACCCAAACTGTACACGTGCAGGCCGTTGGGATTTGTGGAGGCTTCAAACAGTGTGGAGACTTTGGTGTCATGTGATATCATATGCCACATGGCTATGAAAATTTCAGCCTCCCTAATGTAGACTGGGAACCTCATGATAGCCCCTTGAGAGCTGTACTGGTAGCCAATAGCCAAGGCAACCATTTGATTGGCTACTAAGATATAGAGTGAAGAGAGAAGGTAGAATGTGATTTTCGGCCTGATTACAAATATGAGTTAACCTGGTCTATCCCAAGATCCAGTTGGCCATAAAATATATGCGCTGGGAATGACTATGATTGGGTGTCAACAGATCACTGTGCTTTTGAAATCTTTTCCTACAGGCCTTGAATAGGGAGTGAGGGCTGAATTAACCTTTGGAGTTAGGGTGCAAGAAGTGAAGTCCTGTTATGACTCCTGCCGGGATTNTTATTGGTTCTGGCTGTCATTGAGGGCCTTGACAGCCAGTGAGTCTGGATGATGGCTGCCCTTCTCGGAGATGGAAGTAAGCATCAAGTGTATGGCCAAGGAGCTGCTCCCTGTGACTGGCGAGAACCAGCCTGGATAAGGCTAGGATATGCAGCTAGAGCTGCCTTTTGATTGCTATAAGTAGAAGACTTGGTTGGAAAAGCAGGCGTGCTCCTCCTCACAACCAAGCATGACCTACTTAGCTTGCAGTTTGCAGGGACCAGTTCAGACATGACTCTCACTCTGCAAGGATTCGCCCACCAAAGGTGAAAGTGACCTGAAGTCTACCACAGCAATGCTGCTTCTTCACTTCAAGCCAGCAGATGGAGAAGTCCAGCTTCTGCTGGGAAGCTGCTGAAATGGGCAGCTGTGCTCTCTGGCAGTCATCAAGTTCTTTCTTACAGGTACTGTTTCCTCACTCATCTTAGCACCCCTCTTGGGAANAAGCAGGATAGCAAACTCTGCTTGACTCCATCCAAGCATCTGCCATCTTATGAAGATTATGGATACTAGTATCCTGCCTGTCTCTTCAGGAGGTTGACGTTTTTCTAGACTAACATGAATCTGTTCACAAAGCCCCTAGAAATCCTTCTCACTGAAGAATCATGACCTACATTAGGTACCCTGAATGCCCAGATCTCATACCATTACTTTGCTGCCCAATATTCCAAGGCCCCTAGGCTTCATTCTCTGAACATTCCAACAAAGAACCAGTCTACATTTTACCACCTAGAGTGGCTCTCAGATCCAGAAGGAAGCCTCATGGTTAACCATCTTCCAAAGTCCTTTCCAGTAGATGTCTTCCATCTTGATCCTTGCCTGTCTTCTGTACCAGCCACAGTGGACCACCACTAAGCTCTTAGGCAGATCCATGCCAGGTAAAGGGGTGCTAGGTTTGGGGGACTATCAATGTGGATACTGACTCTACCTGTTGGACACCTAATATTCATGGATGGATTTTAGGGGTGAATGTGGCCCTTTGATAGCTTTTCCACCCTTTGTGGAAGTTGACAGGAGATGTGCAAGAGATGGTCTTAGTCTCCACAATACAGTTATATAGCCACTGTCATGCAAGAGTCTATCCATGGTTACCAAGAAACTGAAAGAGCTTGTTCTCATATATAGATATGACAGAGAAATTTGTGCTGTGTTCTGAGGATCAGCTCCATGACCTGGAAATATGTGTCAGAGAAAACTCAAAGTTTAAACTATTCTCTCTCTCCCCCACCGTCCACTGACACACACATACACACACACTGTCTCTCTCTGTCTCTNTCTCTCTCTCTCTCATTCAGAAAAGATAGGATTTGAAAGGTGACACCATGTTAGGTAAAGGAAAAGATCTGAGTTTTATAATTTTTGATATTTTGATATGTATCTAGGGAATGACCTCACACAGGGCACCCATACAAACAAGGCTGAATCTCAGCTGGTCTACGGTTGAATTTACTTTTCCCATTTTTCTGCTATACTTGGCTGGGAGTTGGAGCTGGTAAGAGGCTAAGGGGGGCCTCACATTGATTGGTCAATGGGAAAGGCAAGTCAGGGCTTTGAGATATCATTGCTATCTCCATTTTATCTTTTGGCTTGTCTATTGGTTTGGGTTGGTGACTCATTCTTAGGGATCTTGGCTCAGTATAATCTGTTGACCTTATGGCATAGGATCAACAGCCTGTTCATGTTTAGCCTTAGATCTAGACATATCATCTGCAGTATGGAACTTGTTTTAGCTTGGTGCTGGACCTGTTTTGTTAGCAAGGGTGGCCAGCTCCAGGCTGATGAAGGGTGGCTTTCTTTATTCTATCCTCATGTCATTTAGTTTATCACTCAGCTACACATTCCATAAGCATCCAGGCTTCTGAGGAGACACTGAGTTTCAATTTGCATTCCTGTTCTCCTGCCCTAGCCTTCCAGATTAACCCCTTCTAACCTGGCCAAGGATTTTTACTCATGTTCCCTTTCCCATGTATTGTTTAGCCTGATATTTTATAGTCTAAAAAATCATAAAGTTGAAGTTCAAACCAAAGAGCAAGCTCTTATCCTACTTACCATGGTGTACCATGCCACAGTGAGCTGTACTTCCTGGTGGTACCTGTCTGGAGTGCTGAATGCTATAGGAACCCAAGGATTGTATGGAGCTAATTAAAGTGAAGGGTGTTTAAGATTCCATATGTTCATATAACATGTATCCTAACATTTGCCCACACCAGAATCCGTAAGACTCTACTAAGACAACAGACACTGCTCAGCATTCAAGGATCTCCTGAGTAAGGCTACATCTGGCTTCTCCTTTGTCTTTAGGNTTTTGTGTGCTCAACCTTCCCCATGCCTGGGGAATAATAATCCTCATTATTCTAGTCTATGGGTACCATGCAGAGCCCTCTCTAAGAAGAAGAGACCTTAGCTGAATCTCAGGTGCAGTCAGGATACCCCCACAGCAGCGAATGTGCCTGGGGGAGTATAGGTTGGTGGGAACATGAGTTTAGAATTGACCTCGGGAGGAAGGAGTATGGCCAGGTACTATGCCTTGGACAGAGATACCATTCCCTAAGGTCCATCAGAGAGATGCATGAGATAAAGGACAGATTTAAAATATATATATTTATGCAGTCATATTTAAACTACTGAGAATAAACTAGCAAATGGATTTCAAATATATCATGGATGGAAAACATGAGGCTCTAAAGGAATTTGAAGCTGACCATTGTCTTCACTGGGCTTTACCAATATCTACTGAGTCATTAGTTTCACTCTCGTCTCTGTTGCTAAGAGTAATCATGTGGTAAAAATCCCAGATACCCTGGTGGAAGAATATTGTTTCTGTGTTCGGAAAGCCAGGTCAAATTTGCTTCTATGGGCAAGTGAGTTCTCCCTTAGATTTGTTTCCTCACCAGGAAAGTGGTGATGGCCATAGTTACAGATACTTCAGGAATGTTGGAAGAGTCAGCTCATGTTTTAGAGTCCACAGCAGTCTGCTGGTTCCACAAGGAGAGGACATCTGGCTGGTCATTGATTGTTCAGGCCCACAGTGAGGGTCAACACCTGAAGCAAGTGGCCTCTTCCATTCCTATAAAGGGAGGCTGACAGGCTCCTACCTCACCCATGATGATCATATCAGTAGGGGTAAAAGAACATGATGTTGAGATGCAGCTGTGATCCAACCTGAAGCCATGTAGGCCAAAAACACTCCCAAGTGGGGACAGTTCACAGTATCTCATTTATACGTTACACCTTCTCCATTTAGATTCCAATAGAGACCAATAGGAAGATCTTAGCTAAGTGAGGATTCTCTTTGGCACCCTTTCTTTGCTCATGTAAAGCTGAGCCCATCTTATAAATGGAGTTGGGTGAGAAAAGACTCTTGGAAGGTGGATTTTCTTGGGAGATTTCCTGGGGAAAATATCTTATAAATTCCTTAGTACCATTTTCCATTTCATCTAAGCCCTTCTGCATGTCTTCCATATGGATCTGAAGAATGTCATTTCTATCCATGTGCCTCATTTTCTTTTTGTGTGCACTGGTCTAAGACCACTTTCTCTGAGGGTGGTTGGGTTGTGAGGAAATAAGGAGATGGGTTAACCCTTGGTGAGTTCTTCAGCACGGCCTGAATTTTCACACATTTCCTTTCCCCCCGAAGTTACTCTTCAAATTCCCATCATTTGAAATGATAGGGACCAGTGTCATCCTTATCTGTCAGCTCTTTCACCCCTTCCTCAGCAGAATGAATCCTAGAATTTTTATTAAATAATCCTCTCTTCACCTTCTCCCTGTTGGAATTGGCCAAGATCTGAGGGAATAGCATGCGATATGCTGTTTGGCTATGCTACGGACTCCTCTAGGCTATAGGGAAGTCCATTTGGGATAGGAGACAAAAGCCTTTGGAAGCCAGAAGGACCAGTGGGGGCTGGGGCCTGGGGATATACTCAAATCTACCTGGTAAGAGGCCCATCAAAGGAGGAGAATAAATCATGGGACTCCTTTGCTTGCCTTTGCTTTGAGATGTTTTCTTTTGAACCTCCAAAGTGACAGCCTTCCTTGATCAAGTCTGGTGATCTTGGACTTCTAGACACATCCTGGGCTCATGCCAATGGAAACTGGTNTCCTGGTTTCCTTTTGTGTCCTGTCCTATAGGCTTAGAGGCCAGGGTTGTTGACCCTGCTCTATGATAGAGCAGAGACCCAGGGTTTTACACAAGAGCGGAGTTTCATGAGCCACTCCATATTTGTTCCAGCAACAAAATAATGAACACACACACACACACACACACACACACACACACACACACGTAACATATTAAAAGCACACACTGAGGGGGATGTTGTCACAGTGTCTGATGAAAGGAAAGGATGCTGTACTACTGGTCCAGAAGGAGCCTTCTCTAAAACTAAGCTGAGCGCATCACTGTTGAGCTCTGCCAGTTTCTTGTTGCCTGCAGGGCAATGACCATGCCCTTTATATTTCCTCCCTGGCTCTGGCTACCTTCCTGCTATTATCCCTGTCCTACTGGAGTAGGTCTAGCTCGGCTGACCTCCCACCATCTGTCCCTCCTGACACCTTCTCACTTCTCTTCACCATTGTGCACGTTAACTTACCCCTTGGCTTGAATTTCCTTTTTCTATCTGTTGAGACCCAGCTGGAATGGATGTTGCCTAGGAAGCTCTAGGCAGAGTGAGTTACTCTCATGTCTAGGCTCATTGGATGCTTGCATGTTCCACTACTACAATGTGGCTCAGCTTTCCTAACATACAGTGGGCCTGAAGGGCAAGATGTGTACCTTATTGGATTCTGTGTCCTTCATACTTTGCAGCTAGATCAGTCTGCAAGATAGAGCTTCCTAGACCCCTGGCTATTAAGGCTGTCAAATTCTGTGGCTCAGCCCTGGCTAGAGAGATTCCCAGGCTGGCTCCCTTGTAGCCTGAGGGAACACGAGAATTGTTTTTAGCAATGAAGAAATTAGATAAGACTAGCTTTCCTGGGGAACTGGGAATGAGTTAATAAAATATTTCTGAAAGTTTGGGCTACNAAGAAGAACTGGTATCAGAAAGAAAGAATTAAATTTTCTACTCATGGAGTTCTCTCTCTGCTCAGAAGTTTCTAGCCTTATTTTTCTTCTGTAAAATAATTGCCTGGCTGAGAAAACATGAAGAAAATGGCAGGGAGGTTTCATTGCCATTATCTGCCTTTTTGAATCCAGAATTCCATCACTAAGAAGGTGCTCAGGTTTCCTCAGTTACAAAATGGAGACGATACAAACCCTTTCTCGGGGTGCTACAGACTACATGAGATGTCATACAGGAGGTTATAAGCATGGCACTTGGCTTGCAGAAAATGCTTCCCAAATGTTTTCTCCTTTTTCTTGATTTATTCATTCTTTGGGCAAGACTCAGAGCCCTAAGCCTAAACCCGCTTATTGTATTATAAGCCAACTTGGGACCACAGTAGTCATTTTCAAAATGGCAGCTGGATTTCTTTAGGAAAGAGTTCAAATTTGGAGAGACAAATTATAAAGTTGTTGTTGTATTGCCCCCCTAAACCAGGGACCAATCCCAGGGATGCCACCTCACTTGTTCAATGCTGTGTTATCAGTGGGACTTTTCAAGGGTATGGCCAGGAAATATAATAAGCCCTAGAAATTTATCTTACAGCCACACATTCAAACTGCCATCCTACCTTTCTCTTTTCTTTCTTTCTTTTTTTTTCTTGACATAAGAGAATATGGGATTTTACATTCTCATAAGAGTTTCTTTTCACAGGTACTTGGGAGAACAAGCAAAGCTTTTCTTGTTTGTCTTTCCCATAGAAAGTGCCACCTAGGAAGCACAGGATTATACTATACAGGCCAGCCAGAGCCCTGCCCAGGAGAATGGCTCTTTCTACAAAGATAAAAAAGATACTGCAACATTCCCTATGAATCCTCCTCCCCTACAGACTATGGAAAAGCAAAGGAAACCTTTGCCAAAGTGTGATGTGGATATAACTGGGTGGCCAGAAGAATACAGAAGGTCAAGTCCTGGCTGGAGATGGTAGTTACGAGTCAAGCCCAGCACTGGTTAGGTGTGAGATNAAGAGGACTGACCCCTGCTGTGGTCTAGGGGGTATCCAGACATCATACTGATCCAGACTGGCAGGTGTCTCATGCTAGAGGCCCCTGTAGGAGACTGTAGAAACCAATAACCCAGTGATCCCCCAAACTACAATCCTTTGCAAGATAGCATGGAGAAGACCTTCTTCCCCCAGTACTCCTAAGGACAGCAAGGGAAGGGCTAGCTAGCTCCCCACATCCCAGCACCTGCACAGTTAGCTTGCCATGAGATTAACAAACTCAGAAAGAACAAAAGCAAGAGGTCCGGGGATCAGAGGTCCAGGGCCTTGCTTGTGGGTAAACTTCTGAGGGCCCGATGTTGTCAGGTGTAAAAGGGAAACTCGGCCTCCATCAGAGCGGCATCTCCCACAGCTACAGAAGACCTGCTAGAAGCTGCAGAGCCCACTGCAGAACATGAGACCACCAGTCTTCTTCTTGGAGTTGGGCAGGTGTGCCACCTTCGNGCTCCTGAGACCAGTCATTGTCAGTCACAGAAAAAGAGGGTCATCTGCACCAGCCTCTGGACTCTGGCAGGTTCCCCATCCAATTGGGCTAAAAGGAGCTTAAATATTCCAGTGCCACCTCATATACAAATTTATACTGTTCCTGAGAGGAGGAGAGAGATGGAGACAAGAGAGAGATAGAAAATAAAAGAATGTATTAGATTAGAGATACAGATTTTGGAGAAAACCTATCTGCACACACACTAAAANATCAAATAGAAATGATCCATAGTCCATGTCTGGACATCCTTCAACATCCTAACTGATGTCTACATCTACTCACACCTCCCAGAATGCCCAACTGNGACCATTCCCTTTCAGTTACTACATTGCACACCAAGACTTCTCAAACTATAACCTGCATGCAGAACATGCAGGGGTATATGTTGAAAATGAAGATTCTGATTCAGTGATTTTGGGATANGGCTTAAGATTTTGCCTTCCTCACAAACTCCCAGGTGATGCTGCTGCCACCAGTCTATGGACCACATTCCACATAGAATCTCATCACACTTTGAGCAGTTTTAAAGCCTCTTCTAGTCAAGTTCCTTGTAGGGTCGTGTCCACCATTGTACCAGGTCTTAACATCTGGGCTCTGCCTTCCCATTGGCTTTACTCTCCTTCCTCCAAAGCATCCCTGTTTAATGCTTTATAGGGTAAAATATTAGCATAAGTAAGTCGAATAGGCTTGGGCTGAACTGAAAACATAATTCGCAAACTACTATTCTAGAATCCTTCCTTGAAGTCTGAATTAGTGACAGTTTAAGGAGCAGGTAGAAAGTAAAACAAAGTAGGTGGACTGGGATTACTATTTAGATTGCCCTGCAGGAAAGAGAAATTGGTGGGGTTGGAAAGAAACAGGAAAAGTGGCAGTATCATCAAGATGAATAGCCTACAGCTCTTCAAGTAAGACCCAGTTGTTGAAGGTGTGTCCTGTTCACAGTCACACTTTTCAGGTTCATGGAACATGAAGACTTTCGATGTTGGGTAATGGTTCTTGGAANCTCACCAGTGTCTCCACCATGTTGGATTTGTTGTTGCGTAGTGTTTTCACAATGTGGAACACGTCTATGATGTTCTGTTGCTGGATCATCTCACACACACTGCAGATAGCACAGAAGGTTCCACTGCGGCCTCCTCCATTTCTAAACACAGAGTGAACGGGTGAGCCAAATTCCCAGGACCCCATACTCAGACACATGTTGATCCTAAACCTGCATTGTGGTAGCAAGGAGTAGTTGTGCTAACAGATGTGTGATCAGACAGCCATGAAAACTTTAGTTGAATCATGGGTTTTGGGTTAAATCCCATTGGGGCTCTGAATTTTCTTTGACCTTGGGAAAGGCACTTCTTGGTCTGTGTCCTGAGTTCCCCATCTATCTAATAAGATGTTAGACTATATGACCTTTGAAGGTTTAGTTAGATTGATATCTCTTTGGCTCTGTGAGCATTTTATAATCATTCCAGGCACACTTTTCTACATTTTCAGGGTAGGANGGTATTATGTCTTTGTACATGTGGTATCTACATTCATGCCCAAAAGGATACTCTGGGTCTACTAGTCATCCAGTGAAAACAATGGAAGTTACCAGGTTGTTTTATTTCTATTTCTCCCTATATTCTAATAAAGACAACAATAATTTANGAATCTTGGGCTAGCTAGCCATGACTTCAGACTATGGTCCTGGGGAATTGGCTCAATATTTCTGAAATACCAGGCCAATTCCATGGCTCTCCTTGTAAATCTTGTTAAAATAGGGTCCTACTGGTCTTGGGTAGGGACTGAGTGTTCTTGGAATGGCCATCATCAGTTGTTCCTTCTTTCTGAAGCTCTATAAATTATCCTTAGGGAAATAAGCCTCTTCAGGAACCTACCTGATTCTGAACTCCTGGGCAAGCTGCCAAAGGCAGCTAATGATTTAATGTAATGGTCTGTGTCTAAGGAACATCTGGGCAGAGACGAAGGCACTTAGTCAATCTCCCAGATGTTTCACCTACAGGAAACCTAACAACCAGATGTCTCAAGTACACAAAATTATCCTCCCTTAACTGGTGGGTGCCTACATTTCAATGACTGTCATGATNCCTGGGGACCCCAAGGATGTCCAGGTCCCTATTGGTAGGATGATATACCTGTGCTAGTTACCTAGGGTAGGTGAGACATGAGTAAAAACAAGCAAAAAACCCAACCAACCAAACAAACCACTCCTGCCCCCGTAGGCTAGGAAATAAAAATATTGGAGTGTAGGAAGCCTTCCCAGCAAGGGGGGTTTAGTATCTTTTGAAATAAGAACATAAGACCAAGAAGATTAAGTAAGAGGATGCATCATCGCAGGGCCTCATGGAATCCTGAGGAATGGATGTTGTCCTGTGCTAATGAGGAGGCATCTAGTGTGTGGGAAGGAACTGGAGGGAGCCAGGGTTGGAAACCAGCCTCTAGTTTCTGTGGTATAGTTAGAGACAGCTTGGCATGTATGACACCGTCCATCACCCTGAGAAGGTACACCACACAGTATCTTCCTGGAGTCCATGCCTACCTGTATCCTTAGAGAGAAATTTCTACAGATGGGAGCTTTTCAGTTCTGAGTGTGCCCATGTGTGTTTAACCTGCTCTTAGCTCTGACCTTCCTGACATGTATGAACCACCTATCTGAAAGAAAGTGAACAATTAGCACCTTTGGAAAAGACAACTCAATTTTGAGGCCAATGAAAGATAATTAATGCCTCCACTCACACCAGAAATAATTATTCTGACAAAAAGAGAAAAGTGTGGTTCAGATTTTCTGTAATACAGTATTTTTTAAAGAGGAAGTACTGTTAGTCGTTTCCCTCCAAAATGATGCTCTAAAAAGTTGGTAGTTGTAGATATAACATCCCATGTAAATCTCTATGGCTGCAGAGTTTGTATAGGCCTCAACTTTTCATAGAACCCTTCTCCATGATAGACTGTGATATTTGCTCTTAAGGAATTATACTTACATTTGCATATTTTCTGCTATGGCATTTTAAAATCTCTCTATTGGTAGATACACTATTCTCTTCTAAATGCTTCATGCTTGAGCACTTCAGTGTTTAAACATGGTCTACTTCAACATATCCAAATGGACAGATGGGGAAAGCAANGGTAACACAGTTAAGTAATTTTTTTATGTGTGTGTGCTGCAGTTGGCCAGCCACAATCAATCCTCTAGGGGTCTTGATCTCTGCTTAGCAGAATGTCACTGGGGCCCATTGTACTGNGCTGTGCCCATTCTAAGACAGGAAGCAAAGATCATCCCAGTAGCTGGTCTTAAGCTCACTGCACCTCTAGAAGGACACACATTCTGAGGCCCTGAAAATCCATCTACTGGAGTAGTGTCTTCCCCTCNTGCTCTCTATGTCCCTGTCCCTACTAAGCACAAGGTAAGAGAGATCCCAATGAGCAAGTCTAAGTNGTCCTCATNCTGCCCAAGAGGTCCTCATCCTCCCTCTTGTTAGATACAGTGTGGGACAGCAGACACTACATCAGCTCACAGACTGGTGAATTCAAACGGAGTTCCTCTTGCTCTGTCCCCTTACCCATCTATGCTTTCAGTTTGCTTACTGAAAAATGATAGTATCTGCCTTGCAGATGGGATGAAATGATTAGTTTTAATATCTGGCTTAAATTAAGCTAATATAATACTGTCCNATTTCTTCTCCTTTAGGAATAACACAAGGGGGCTCTGATTAGTGGGACTCACTTTATCCCAAGCTTTCTTATACCTAGCAGGATGATGCACATACCTCCTTTTGGAGAGTAGAACTCACTTCTGTGTTGGGAGTACCTAGAAGTGGTCTGCCTATGATACTCTGCTTTAGCAATATGTCATACAACAGTAGTTTAGAAAAACTGGCACCTCAGTTCATTAAAGGATTCTAATTCCTTTGAATGTATTATCAATGGATTATAACGGGTGTTGATATGATGTCGGGGACTGGCATATGCAACCAGGAACAATTTCAAATATTCTGTCACCCATCACTACACTGCTCTGGAGACACCTCTGTGTTACTCACAGGCAGTGGACCACAGTGCGTCCCTCTCTCCCATCATACTGCTCCTGCCACTTCTCCAGCCGTCGGACCACTTTGAGCAGAGAGCGCTTGGAAGGGGGTGTGTCCCGGTATGCAGGCCAGCCAATGTACTGGAGGTGCTGGACAATACGATAACCATCCTGTGGCTGAGAATAAAGCACTGTTTAGGGCTATTCTGCTGGGGATGCCTGGGGATACAAGCCTTTCAGATTCCTTGGGGGCTGAAATAGAGTAGAAATCAGACTGAGTGGGGCCTCAGCTGTGCCATCAAGGGCACGGAATGTCTTTATACCTAATGTCATCCCCCTGTGTATGCTGCTTAAATTCTCTAAACCTTGCAAACTCCTATCAGTCTTCAAACTCACTTCAGGTGTTCATTTCTTTAGGAACACCTTTGTTCTGCCAAGTAGAATTCTTTCTCTCAGAAGCTCATTAGTGGGAGCATATCTTATTTCTATTTGATAGTTAACTCTGAGGGCAGAGACTGAGTACCATCTCTCTGGGTTCTCAGTAAAGAGCAATAGTTAGCCACTGTTTCATGGATTTTTAGTGTGCCCCCTCCTGCCCAGCATTCAACCAGTAACTATCCCTTCAAAAATAACTAACTGTTGTCCATGCCAATGTTTGTAGGACCTGGTCTAAAGCTCGTAACATCCAACTGAAGGATACCAGTGCAGTGTGCCAGAGTGGGGAAGAGCTAATGTCTGAGAAGTTGTGTCTACATGGCTGTTAGTGTGTCAGGAAACAGGCAGCTGGCAGACTGGATGCCGCTCTGTGCATCTATCTGTGCTAGAGCTATTGCTGGGTCTGGAGCCGGAATCAGCAAAGGCATCACTTTCCCAAGGAAGAGCTTATCAGGANAGAGGAACAGACTCTTGGCTGGCTCAGTGGGATCCTCTCCCAGGAGCCTCCATCTGTTCTGCAGAGAAGGGGAATAGTGAACCATGGAACATGAGTCATGGCGGCTCTGCAGTGGGCCACGGTAGTTCTGCACTCACCCGAGCCATGTTACAGATACGGAAGATTCTGTGGATGATGTCCTCATCAATGTCTGCAGAGACAAACTCCACCTGGATGGGACCATAACACCCAGAAGTCTTCTCAGGCCAGTACTGCATACAGAGCTGCAGAAAAAAAAAGAGGTTACAGGAGGCCAAGGTCAAAGAAGGGGGCACCCAAGTGCTATTTGTCACTTAAGACTTTCTTGTGAGCAGGACACATGGCCAGAAAGGTCCAGTCTTATGAAACAAACTGTACATAGCTTTCTGGTTGAAGTACAGGTCCAACTTATTTGGTTCTGAAATGTTAAAGCTTTGAAAAA
>LZPO01027426.1:434522-444541 GCA_001675575.1 Neotoma lepida | reverse complement strand
CCCTCGACGGCCAGCACCATGGGATGTAATATGTGCGTGGTCCAGAAGCCGGAGGAGCAGTACAAAGTGATGCTTCAGGTAGGGAGCCTGGGCTGCTGGGGTGAGAGGCGCAGCCAGGCCAAGGAAAACTGTAAACCCCAGGGGAGGGCCACGTGGAGGCGGAGAGGAAGGTGTGGGAGGGCGAGAGGGCTCCGAGAGGAAAAGGTAGGAAGACGATGTCACCCTCAGATTATGGGTTGTTGGGTGCTGGCGCCCTGTGGGAACCAGCTATGGATGGAATGAACCGGGTGGAGATAGGTGTTCGAGGCACATCACCAGGCACCCCAACCAAGTACATAAGGACTATGAATCATGTGTCCAGATCAGCCCGGGTGGGAAGTTAGGATTCTGTCCCAGGACTGAGAGGCGCTCTGTGGCCCACCGGGATGGAGGTTGCATAGCAACGGGCTGGGTTCCCGGCACATGCTTCCCTGTTTGGACGGAGAACCAAAGAAGCTGTTCCCGCGGGCCAGAGCGAATCCGGACCTGGCAGTCCAGACAATACGTCGACAGCCGAGCTGGGTTTGGGTACCCATTCTCGCACCCAACTCTCTGGTCTGATCCAGTAATGACTGTTGACTCCCGGGCCTCGGGCATGTGGGGTGAGTGAGTTACGCCAGGATTGATGGTGCCCAGCACGCGCTCTGCCTGTTAGCGTCCGCTTTGGCCTGCTGGGCCTTGGGGACAAGGAGGCGATGCGAGCGACCCGAGCACCCTGCTGCACGCTCACACCTTGAGCCCAGCCCCTGAGCCACGAATGGGGTTTCCTTGCCTGTGCGTGGCGTAACTACGTGAGTGCGTGCCTGTGCCCTGTCTGTGTGTGCGCGGAGGTTCTCCAGCCCCGCGCGTGTATACTTTTCGTGTGCATCCTGCGAGTTGTTTAGAGAAATGTGTCCCTCGTGGGATGATGTTCACTGAGACGCACAAGTGCTAAGTGTAGAGAGGTCGAGATCAGAGAGTGTCAGGACCAGGAACAGATGTGGGTGCAGACAGGTGAGTTTAGTGACTTGTGCCTCAGCTACTGAGTTTGTTGATCAGAACCAGGGAACAAGTGTGCGCAGGAGGTGTTGGCTCGGAGAGAACCTGTAGGCTCCTGAAAGAAGAGGAAACTCCTTTCAGGAACGCAGCAGGAGTAGCAGGGGAGATGGTGTCAATCATAGTAGTGGGATGGTATTGAGGTGGCTTCGGGAGCCCATCATTCTTGCTGTGATCTTACCTTCATTACTAGCAGGAATAGGAAATAATGGGCAAGAGATAGTGGGCATGGAGCGCCACGTTGAGGGAGGTGCTTCTGGTCTCTTCTGCTTGGCTCTGTGGTCTCCTTTTTTCTGTCCTCCCTAATTATTCCCTCAGCCAAACCCTGCCCCATCGATGTTGTTTCTCCTCTCTTGTTCCCACTGTTTGGAGCCCTCACCTCCCTCACCTGTCCGTTGCCACCCTTCTAGTGGGTAAAAATATGGAATGATCTAGCTTGGAACCGACAAAAGGGGTTCAGTAAAACATATTGGATTTCAGAATTAGGGCTGCCTCCGTTGGGGTTTCAATGGGCAGGAGGGCTGAGGTGACCCTAGGTGGGAGAGTCCCTGCTGGACTTCTTAAAAGAGAGCCCCCACCTCTCACAGAAAGGACTTGCCCTCACAGCTAGATGGCTGGCTAAAAGGGAGACCACTGCAGAGCAACCTTAATCCTCTGTGCTCAGACCCCATGGGTTGCTATTTTAAAATTTGGACACAAACTTTGATTTTCTTAGTTCTCCTTGGCAGACCAGATGGTTTTTAAAGGCAGAGCTGTCCTTTCAAATTAAGTAAAAACAAAAGGAATGAATGTAGAAACAATATATGGAAAGCAGTGAAAACTATTAGGTAGCCCAGGCGAGGAGCTTGTGGGAAAGGGATGTTCATAGGCCTCAAGGAGAGTTTTCCTTCAGGCTGGACCCTACCAGATCAGAAGGCAACTTTTGCCCTGAAAACTCTGGCAGTTTCCAGTATCTCTTTCCTGCCTCCGGAGATTCTTAAACATGTGCGCTTCCCCCATATTGAGTGCCCTTCTCCCTGTCTCTTTCAAAGTGACTTCATTCATGGCCTCTGCAGGTAGAGATTTTATCACCATGACACTAGAACTTAAAATCTAGCTTTGTTGACATCAAATTCAGATACAAGCCACACAATGTATCTTTTCAAAGAATACAATTCAGTGCTTTTGGCTGAATTTTGGATAATGCTACAATGAATACCAGTTCACAAATGTCTGAATCCCTGTTTTCAAATCTTTTGAGTAATACCTAAAAATGGAGTTGCTGGATCATATAGTAATTCCCAGTCATTTCTTCCCAGTGATGGTACCATTTAACACTAACACCAGCAATGTGTAAGAGTTCCAATTTTTCCACATGCTTATCAACACTTATAATTTTCTAGTGATCTCTTATCTTATTGGTATAAGTGGCATCTTTTGTGGGTTTTTTGTTTGCTTAGATGTATTGCTGCGGGTGGAAGCCAAGAGCTAGTTGCGAGCTAGGCAAGAGCTCCACCATGGAGCCATACCCCCAGCTCTCATTGTGGATTTGATGATTTGCATATCTGTTGGCTAAATGCTGTGGAGCATTTTTTTTGTGCTTATTGTCCGTTTACATATCCACTTTGCAGAAGTGTCTTTTATGCTATTATGATGGAGCATTGTAGGAAGTTTTGAATTTAGGAAGTAGTTGGTCCTCCAACTTTATCTCTTTTAAAAGATTGTTTTGGCTCTATTTTGTCCCTTGTTTCATTATGAATTTTGGAATCAACTTGTCTTCTGAAAATAAACTGGGATTTTGATGGTGTGGAATTGAATCCATAGCTCCTATTGTAGAGTATTGCCTGTTTATTTGGGCCAGGTCTTTATTTCAAACATTCCTCAACTTCTCAAGTACATAAGTCATTATGCCAGGCTTAGAGTTGTTTTCTAAATTTCAGAATAAGATAAGACAGTCTTCAGTCACTGGATTTTAAACAGGTCCTGTTCTGTGTCTCAACGAACAACTGAATGGGCTGCTGCAACAATGACTTCTACCTCTGGTTTCCCGGGGGACCCAGTGTTGACCATGAAGGCGATAGATTCAAGCTGCTTCCATTAGCTCATCCACTATAGACAAGTGATCTTTCACTATTACTTAACAAGTGGGGAAATTGAGGCACACAGCCATCCACAGACTTGCCCACAGGTAAGGGTTGGGGGCAGAACTACTCTTACTTACTACCATATCAACCTGATGGAGGAAAAGGAAAGAACTAGACCGTGGAGATACCCATGTCACAGGGCTGAAAAGAAACACATTTACTGTGGGGTGTACATGTGTAAGCATGATGTTCTGAGTTTTGAAGTTAACTGAGGTATGATTAGCATGTATTTGGAATGTGAAGTGAAACAGGTTTTGTAATATTATATCTACATACCTGCAATACTATTGTAACAAGACAGTGGTGATTGGTGTCATACCCAAGGATCTGGATACCCCTACTGCACTGCCCATCCCTGCAACTGCTAATGTTTCTGTCACAATTTATTTCAATGGATCAGACAGCTCTCAGAACTCAGAGGTAAAGAGTTAGGGATGCAGTTCAGTGGTAGAGCATTTGCCTAGCATATACAAAAGACCCTAGGTTCAGTCCCCAGAACCACATAATAATTTGCTCTTTGACACCAAAGGCTGAGGTGAGTCTCACCTACACATTTGAAGCAAGCCTGTGCTAGACCTATCTCAAAAAGGGGGAAGGATGAAATCAGAATTCAAGATCATTCTCAACTACAGAGTTCAAGGCCAGCCTGTACTACATGAAAAGAAGGGAGGGAGGAGGAGACCTAAGAGATGATCTGCACCTGCATTTTATCCCAGGAACTTACATGGTAAAAAACCGACTCCTAAAAGTTGTCCTCTGATCTCCACACATGCAATGCAATGTAGCACACATTCATCATCACCCACAATAAGTACAAAATATATGTAAAATTAATTTTAAAAAGAGAAACTCTTGGGACAGTGGTACAAAGCAAGTTGACCATGTATGGAAGATAGCTGTTAAAATTCAGTGGCCTCTTTTCCATTCCTTCTAATGATTTCCCTTCCTCAGAAAAGGATGAAAGGTGGGCAAGCAGATCCAAATCTCTTGAGCTGAGTAGTGGGGGAGGAGTCTCCAGATCCAACACCTGGGAATGGAGGCTGTCACAGTAGGGACTCCTAAAGCTGGTACTAGAAGAAAGCCTTTCAAGATCACCTAAAGGTTTCAGGGAAGTGGTGACAAATGCCTTTAATTCCAACACTCAGGAGGCAGATCTCTAGATTCAAGGCCAGCCAGGGTGGTTACACAGAGAAACCCTGTGCGGGGTGGGTAAGGGACGGGGGCTGGCTATGTATGGCTTAGGCCTGTGCTAAACTCAACCTTCCTCTAATGTCATAGGTGGGCACAATGCTCCCTGGAAGGAATGAATGGCTTCCAATGGAGAGCAGGTAACTTTGTGGAGGCTGATTTACTAAGCACCAACATGTTCTAGGCAAGTTAGCATGTCAGAGTCATAGAAAGAGTGACAAGTTAAGGAAAACCAGAATAACTGGGAAAACAAAGATAAAGTCTATAGAATTTGGGACCTGATTAGACACATGAATGACAAGAGGGCCTGCTGGTGATGGATGGAGGTGGCAAGCAGAAGCATTAGGAAAGGCTCTGAGAAGGTGCTTTGTAGCAAGGTACCAGATTCATGCTGCTTCCAATTTTCCGTTCTTCCTTTCTACCTCAACATGCAGTCATCCTTTTTAATCAAGGACAGTGGTATATTCCCCCCCCTTTTTTTTCCAGAGGGAGGTCTTGTATTTCATAATCAAACTCAACCTGCTTAAGTATGCTAGAAGGGCACAACCGAAATAATAGACATGGACATGAAGTTCTAAAATGCTAAATGGCCTGTAACAGATCTTATCAGTCAAATAGATAACAAAATCACACAATCATGTCCAAAAAAAAGCAGAAAAAGCATTTGACAAAAGAATAATCTCCCATTATAAAAATTTTTAACAAACCAGGGACAGAAGGGAGCTTCCTCAACCTGCTAAACCTAGTACCCAGGGGGTGGTACACACCTGGGCTTCAACATTCTTGGCAAATAGAAACAGACTTACTTATTCCCAATCCAGATGCATTTTCTTTTTCTTGCCAATCTGTTGTAACTGGAACCTCCACTACTGTTGAGTGGATGTGGTGAGAACAGACATCCTTGCCTTGTTCATAATCTGAGAGGGAAAAGTGTTCACTTTTCTACCAGTAAGGAAGAGGGTAGCTGTGTTTTTTTTTAATTAATAATTTAATTTATGTGTATATGTATTTTGCCTGCATGAATGTCTGTACACCACATGTATTCCTTGGTGTTCCCCTGGCCATCAGATTCCCTAGAACTAGGGTTACAGACAGTTGTGAGCCACCATGTGGGTGCTGAGAATCGAATGTGGCTCCTCTGGAAGTGCAGCAAGTGCTTTTAATTGCTGAGCCATTTCTCCAGCTCCTGCTCTTATTTATTTATTTAATTTGTTATCGTATTATTATAATACAGGATCATGTTATGGAGTAGAGGCCTCAAACTCTCTTGATTTTTTTTTTTCTGCCTCAATTTCCCCACTTGTTAAGTAATAGTGAAAGATCACTTGTCTATAGTGGATGAGCTAATGGAAGCAGCTTGAATCTATCGCCTTCATGGTCAACACTGGGTCCCCCGGGAAACCAGAGGTAGAAGTCATTGTTGCAGCAGCCCATTCAGTTGTTCGTTGAGACACAGAACAGGACCTGTTTAAAATCCAGTGACTGAAGACTGTCTTATCTTATTCTGAGAGTTTCTCTAATGTGAAAGAAAAGGGAGGAAAAAACAGAAAAAGGGCTCAAATTATGAGGAAGTATAGCATGCAGGGTGAGTTAGGAGAGGTACAGGGACAACAGTAGAGGCATAATACGTACTGAAGAAACAGCTGGGAAGTTGCAGGTCCAGGTGTCAAGATACCTTCCTTTTCTTTCTTTCTTTTTTTTTAATTAAAATTATTTCTTAGGTTTATTGAGAGAGAGAGAGACAGAGTCCACATTCCTTGCTGAGAGTATGAAGGTCAGAGAAATACGTATAGAAATGGATTCTTTCCTTCCACCATTGTGGATTCTGGGGATCGAGCTCACATCATCAAGCTTGGTGGCAAAATACCTTTACCCACTCANAAGAAACAGCTGGGAAGTTGCAGGTCCAGGTGTCAAGATACCTTCCTTTTCTTTCTTTCTTTGAGAGAGAGAGAGAGAGAGAGAGAGAGAGAGAGAGAGAGAGAGAAAGTCAGCCCACATTCCTTGCTGAGAGTATGAAGGTCAGAGAACAACGTATAGAAATGGATTCTTTCCTTCCACCATTGTGGATTCTGGGGATCGAGCTCACATCATCAAGCTTGGTGGCAAAATACCTTTACCCACTCATCATCTTGTCACATCCACCTCAGTTTTTGAGACAGATACCTTCCTATTCATAATGCATTCTGTCTGATCTTTACTACTGCTTGGAGCAGATAACATTCTGATTATGGCTAACTGTGGACCTTGCCCTTGCTCTACCAAGTTAGCTGGAGGTGGTGGGAGCTTTGGTTCCCAGAAGCTAATGTTTATTGTGCACGGAAAAACTGAACAAACACCCAAAGCACATGGTTTCGGGAAGTTGGCTATTGACCTTATAGGGCATTCCTTGTCCTGTCAGCTTGCCTCTGGAAAGGCAGGGAGAGTGATCTCAGCCAACTCTGAACCAGCATTACCCACACTGCAGCTTTGGAGAAGGGAGATGGTGGAGCCTGATCTGGTTTCTAAAGGAGTTCTTGTGGAGGAGTCTTGTATTCCCTCTCTTTCTCAAGTCATGACCCCCTCCTCCACCCCAGGTTTACACCCTCCTCCCCCCAGGCCAGACTCTACCCCCACCAGAGGGAGATCCTTGTTCAAATAAATGTAAATCCAGATTAAGAGTGGTAGGGGGTGGGATTGGGGGGCTTGTTTGTTTCCGGAGTCTGCATTTCCTTCTCAGAAGGTGGGAGTAGGGTTGCTTTCCTGATGATGTGAGGGCTTCAGATAGGAACTTGGAAAAGTTCAGTGGAAGCCTCAAGTTACTTTAGTATCAGTGGGGAAGTGTGGTATTTTTACAAATAAATGGTAAGACCTCACCATAGAACTATTAAATTACAAATCTAGGTCTAAATCAGGCCTTAAGGGGCACAATCTATTCTTCTATGCCATGTGCAGTTGACTCTCTTTTCACGACCCACATTCCTTTGGAACATACAGGCAACTCTGAAGTTACCCAATTTCCTAGATACTCAAAAAGATCTTGCAGATGCAGTTCTCTAGTCCTCTGCCTTCTGGCCCTGGACAGGTGGATAGAAAGGATGAATACAGAGAGATTGGGAGTGGTGAATGAGTAGCCACACCCTTTCCTGGGTTGGCAGATGTGGGTGGGATGTGTGCTGTGTCCATGCTACAAATTAAGGCGTTTCATAGCCACCAGTGGAATAATTCACTTAGGCAAGGGTCCAGCCCCTGTTACTGTGAACAAGAAACAGAAAGTGCACCTTATGCCAGGCATGGTGATACACATGTGTAATCCCAATATTGGGGAAGGAGAGGCAGGTTGCCTAGCCTGAGCTTCATGGCAAGACCCTGTCATAAAGTGTACCTTATAAGGGAGCCCTTTTTGCAGTCACTACCTTGACTATATGATGAAGCTGGGCATCACCAACCTCCGAATACAGTGGGGCAGAAATGGAAACACTGTGTCATCACGTGGCTGGTGCTCTTGCCAAAACATTTAACCTGAATTTTATATCACAGAACAAATCAGCAACTGTAGATTTTGGGATATTCTTCTATAAGGACTCTGCCAAGAGTCCCATGTCATGAAAAGTGAAAAAGAAAAAGTGGATAGGTTGTTTAGACTAAAGTAGACACGGGGCAAAAGTGATGTGTGCTTCTTGATTTGATCCAGGATTAGGAGAAATTATAAGGGTGTCATGGTACAATTGGAGAGTTTTGGAAATGCCAGTTGGGATTCGTGATAAATAACATGATATGGTGAATGGAGTGATGATTTGGGGTTTCCTAATGCTTCTGCAAATATGAGTAAGTGAAAGCAAGTGTGCATTATGGAAAGATCTGGGTAAAGCAAACATGCTGGTGTTTATTGTTCTTGGAAGTTGACAGTTTTTGAAACCCTGAGTTGGGTAAACATAAATGGGGACTTTCTGTTGGGCCCTGGGCCGGGGGAGGAATAAACCCAGAATGTTGAGGACCTGCTGTGTTTCTTCAGAGTTTCTTTTCACTTTATTGATCGGCTCACCCCGACATCCCAATAATATCTGTCTGGGCCTATGAAGCTTGCTTCCAGCATATCCCCTGTATACTCCAGAGAGCAGAACTGATAGCCAGCAGGTTGGTAGGAACTGGACGCTAACTTCCGGTTTCTTTCCTCCCCAGTCTCAGACTCCTCATCTGAAGAGTGGGTAAGCAGACTGACTGACTGTGGCACCTGGGTTCCCTAGAAATGATGTAGTTTCACTGGCTACTCCTTGCGTTATCCATGAGAGTGCAAAGGATCATTTCTCAAGCCATATAGGAAATCTCAGGCCTTGCAGGATATCCCTGGGCCCCACCTCCCCCTTGCGTTTCTAGAGACCGGAGACTAGTAGGAAGGCTTCCCAGCCCAGAGCGCAAAGAGGTCAGGCTGAACAACGCGGGAGATGGCGTCCGGTTGTGCTGCACTCTATGGAACCGCCTGGGGGTGGGGGCAGGGAGACGGGGGACCGGTTATGAAGATCCCCTTGACGCCTCCATGCGCCTGCCTTTACTTTGCCTCTTCCTCCGCTGCTGCCGCCGCCGCCGCACTCCCTTTGTCTGCAGCTTTCCGATCCAGAAGGCGGGGCCAGCGCTCCTGGGGTCCTTGCATATCTGCCACCACCCGTGGTCTCACCATCACCCCTTCCCCACTCTGGCTTTAAGAATTTTTTCCTCCACTAATCCTCTTCAGCATTCATCCCGTCCTGGCAAAGTCTCCCTCCACCCCCTCCAAAAAGAAAACCCAAAACAAAAACAAAGGGAGCAGGTGTCCTGAGTTGCTCCCATCCACCTTTGCAAAAGCTTCCAAGGAAGGCTATGCCTACTCAGACTGAGCTTTATGATCTGTCTGCACCCCCCCCCACCAGTTCCTTTTCCGTCTATCTAGTTCCCCTCCCAAGTCTGGTTTCTTGCCCTTGCTTCTCTCTCTTGATGACTTTACTTCCCAACCAGTCAAATTTCAAGGTGCCCCAAAGTCCTCCACTCATTCTTCCACTTCATGACCTCATGATCGCAAATCAAGAATCATTCGTAATTAAATCCAGCAACAGCTGAGCATAGTGGCACATGCCTTTAATCCCAGCACTCAGGAGGCAGAGGCAGGTGGATCTCTGAGTTTCTGGCCAGCCTGGTCTACAAAGTGAGTTCCAGGACAGCCAGGGCTACACAGAAACCTTATCTCAAAACAAGAAAAAAGAAAAAAAAATAGAAACAAAAAACCAAATAAAACCCAGCAACAATGGTTACAGGATACTCAAGTTGGTGGCTCTTGTTAAGTGTAGATGTAACAGTGCAGTGTGCTGGAGATGTTTGTCAGTCTCAGGACCTTCAGGCTGCAACAAAGGAAACATGCGGTGACACAGCCTGTAATCTCCGTGTTTAGAAGGCAAAAGAAAGAGGAACTGGAGTTTAAAAATATATCTGCACCGAGCATTAGTGGTGTGGTAGCGTACCCCTTGATCTCAAATCAAGAATCATTCGTAATTAAATCTAGCAACAGCTGGGCAGAGTGGTGAATGCCTTTAATCCTAACACTCAGGAGGCAGAGGCAAGCAGATCTCTGTGAGTTCGAGGACGGCCTGGTCTACAGAGCAAGTTCCAGGACAGCCAGGACTG
>LZPO01027426.1:409878-422980 GCA_001675575.1 Neotoma lepida | reverse complement strand
TTTTTGAGATAGGGCCTCATGTAGCCCCATTGACATCAAACTCTTGATATTCCTTCTTTCACCTCCCAAATGCTGGGATTACAGGCATAACCCACAACAAAAATGGAGTTTTTCATAAAGCGCTTTTTAGAACATGAAAATCCAGAGTGAAAACCAAAAGAATCCATGCAGTGGTGGCGCACCCCTTTAATCCCAGTATATGGGAGGCAGAGGCAGGCAGATCTCTGTGAGTTCAAGGCCAGCCTGGTGTACAGAGTGAGTTCCAGGACAGCCAGGGCTACATAGAGAAACCCTGTCTCAGAAACAACAAAAACAAAACTAAAAAAGAAAGTTCAGGGGAGAAAGGAGATATTATGACCTCTGTCTACAAGGACATAATGAAATAGCACAGGGCTGTTTGGGCTACATGGATTCACAGAAAATGGGAGGTGTTTCTGAGTGAGAAGGGTCCCTAAAGACAGCTTGGACTTCTTTCATTTGGCTCATGATGTAGGGCTAAGCTCTCAACGTTGCATACACCAGCACAGATGTGCAGTCTGATCTGGCATCTCTGTGAGAAACAGGCAGGTGCTGATGCTGTGAGTGCATGATACAGGATCTTTGTGGATTTGCAAATGTTGGGGCAACTAGGCAAAGCAGAGGACTCACAACTGTATTTTCTACAACTGCATATAGCCACAGCCATAGCTAGGGGACTTCTGATTCCTTGCAAGTGCTTCTCACCTTGTTCTGTCCCTAGGAACACTAGCCTCCTCACCTGTTTGTTGTCTTTCTTCCTTTCCCCTCCTTCTCTCTATGTCTGACAGGGTCTCTTGTAACCCATGCTGGTTTGTTATGTAGCTAAGGGTGACTTTGAACTTCTATCTTCCTGCCTCTTGCCTCCTTTTTCTGAGGTCTTGTATTAAAAGCACAAGCCATCATACCCAGCTCTTGTTTTTTTTGTGGGGTAGGACTTAGGATTTTGGTATGTATGTCAGGCTGGCCTCAAACTCAAGTGATCCTCTCCCAAGTGTCACCTCTATTTTTGGCCCATCACTTTCATTGCACCCACTCAAGGATGCTGCCTACCTCTCTTCTAGGTGGGGGTGATGGCTGGCTCCATGCCAGTAAGCTCATCCCAGTGAGGAACAATGGGTATGGTCTTGCTCAGTCCAGAAAGGTTTTTCAGCAACTGCCATATCCAAAAACTGCTTCCTGCTTCCCTTGCTGGCCTTTGACAAGCACCCTGAATTGTGGTGGCATCTGTTTGTTATGTCCCATTGCTTTTTTTTTTTTTTCTTGTCTCATATCCAAGGAAGACCTAAGGGTGAAGCAAACTGCTCCAGAACTTAACAGACTCTGGCTGGGCTGAGGGCAGCCTTCTACTAAGAGGTACTTGCTCGACACCCAGCTGGGGCTGCCTGCCTGCTTTCCTACCCAGTGATGGGCTTTCCCAACTAGAGTCTTAGCCTGCTTCTGTCTGAAAGACCACCCCCTCCACCCCACCTCCTGCCCATCATTCTGCTCTTCCTACCTAGCTGTTCCCAGTCCTGCTTCTGCCCTATCCTCCTTTGCCCCTCATTCTGGCCACTGTATAGGCTCTCCTTGACTCAATTTGTTCACCTGGCTGAGCCTCACTATCTTCATCTGCTCAACAGAAACAATACTTGTGTCTCCCTTAAAGTTGTCAGGGCTTTGGATTTCGTGAGTACTCATTTTAGGAGCCCTGCCTGCCACCTGGTACATAGCAAGTGCCCAGGAAATTGTGCTGGCCTTGTAAGATCCACCATTTGGCACCTCTTTTAGGACACTTGCATTTTTTTTTATGTCAGGAGGATCGCTCTCTTCAGCAAGTCAGTTGTCATCAGAAGGAACAGCCCATTTCCTTATACATTTTACTGTTTTCTTTATTCCCCCTTCCCTGTGTTCATGGCTTCGCTATACTCTGTCGTCCTCTGGCCCTAGTGTTGGGTAAGCACAAATTGACACTCACTGAGGTTGGCTAGTTTGTCTCAGTCATCATCAAGGGACACTGGGTCTTTTAGATGCTAGGTCTGGCTTCAGTGCTGCCAGAGAAGAGGCAGATCCTGATGGGAGGATCAGAGAGCTTTGGATGGTTCCTGGTGGAGGAGGGACTGCAGATGTTTTGAGGTGATGGCAGAACCTTCAGACCCTGTATAGATACTTAGTCACCTGGCTTTGAGGGAGTCACAATACTCAGAACTCTGGGTTGGAGGCTGACGAAAGGGGTCTGCCTGGGAAGGAGGGCAGCAGGGGTAGCCAGGGCTGTGGGTGGAGAACATATCCCTTGGTTGAACAGGTCTGGGTGCTGGTTAGCAGCTCAGGGTCCTGCTGGCCTTCACCTCCAGAGGGGAGAAGCCGGCTCATGAGGGTTCTCACAGAGGCATATCTCTGCCACAGGTGAACGGGAAGGAGCTCTCCAAGCTGTCTCAGGAGCAAACCCTAGAGGCCCTGCGTGCCTCCAAGGAGCCCCTGGTGATCCAGGTGCTGAGACGCAGCCCCCGTCTGCGGGGGGACAGCTCCTGCCATGACCTTCAGCTGGTGGACAGTGGCACTCAGACCGACATCACCTTCGAGCATATCATGGCACTGGGCAAGCTGCGCCCGCCCACCCCTCCCATGGGCATCTTGGAGCCGTACGTCCTCTCTGAGCTGTGAGTTGCCTTCAGGAGGGCCTGGGCCCTGCCTCCAGAGAGGACATGCCACCTGGGGCAGTTGTCCTCATGTGACCCACAGGTGGCTTGCTGCAGCTCTAGCCATGGTGGGGAAACCCAACTCAGCTGCCACTCTTGAGCAGGAAGCAGGCTCCTTGACCTCTATAGCTGACAGTGGCACTTGGGCTCAGAAACTTCCAGGCCTCTGGCCTTAGGCTTGGCACCAGCCAGCAGAAAGGCTAAGGGGGAGCCTATGTGCCCAGGACTTGGCTGCTCTTCCATCCTCTTTCTTCTGCCCCATCTTCTCTGCCTCCTCACAAGCACCTTTCCTTGAATCTTCTTGCATCCCTTTCTGTCTCATTCTTCCACCTGCTCTGAATTTCCTCCATCTCTTTGGCTTCTTTCTTTGGCCTTCTCAAAAGAAGGGCCTTTCATCCTGGCCTGGTGGCTGTGACCATGTGAGCAGCACTGACTCATTCTGCTCATTCCACTGGGGGATTCAGGGGGGTAGTCCTGGGAACCCTTTTGTTCAGAGAGGTAGGCCACAGGACAATGAGTAGTCAGTCTTAACTTTGGGGCAAAAAGGGCAACCCCTCCCTGGAGGCAGAGGGGTGCTTGTCTATTCTGCAGAAGGCCAGGGTAACTCCTGAGGGTCCTGCATGAGTGGGAACAGTACCAGAGGCAGCCTGGGCACTTAGAGCTTTGGAGAAATCAGCCCCTGGTCTGGAGCTGGGATGGGGAGAACTAGGTGTGCCTGCCTAGGTCCTTAGGATGGATCCCTGAGAGCTCTTATTTGCGGAGCATTCCTGATCCTTCCATAGCATTTGTGTAGATCAGAAAGGAGGGTTCTAGAGGCAGCAGCTTGGCCACCTTCTCTAGAGAGTACATCTAGAACAGGGTTCTCTGCTTACTACACTGGGACTGGCCAGCTTGGAGCTGGGGTTAGGGTGCCAAAGAAGCATATGGCCCATCTGATCCCCCCTTCTCCTGGGCAGCCCCCCCATCAGCCATGAGTATTATGACCCAGCGGAGTTCATGGAGGGCGGCCTGCAGGAGGCAGAGCGAATGGACGAGCTGGAGTACGAGGTGAGCCTAGTGGCTGGCCTGGCCATTCTGGCTAGCCAGAACCTGCAGCCCCTGCAGCTGGCAGGAGTCTGAGCAGGCTCACTTTCTGCAGCTCTGCCCAGGCTTGGCTCCTGCTGCCCCCTGGTGGCTGGGCTTCATGACCCTTCCCATTAGAGAGCAGCCTGAGTCAGGGAGGGTGTGGGTGAGGTGGTGTGTTCCTTCTGTCTGTGTTGGTGACTCTGTGTCCCACACATGTCTGTGTCCTGTGTGTCCTGTACATCCTATGTCTTGGGCGTTTCCTGGTAGGGAAACCACTGAACACTCGCGTCATGGTAAGAAAAGGGAGCCCTCAAAGCCAGGGGCTGCACACTCAGTTCAGGTAACTGAAGCAAATGACATGGGGGTTCTGGGGGGGCTAGGGTCTAGGGTCTGGGCCAAGGCTGCAGCCAAGTCTGCAGGCATCCCTTCTCATACACTTCAGTTCTTTATAACTCTACTTCCTCCCCTACCCCTGTGGCAGGAGGTGGAGCTGTGTAAAAACAGCCACCAAGACAAGCTGGGCCTGATGGTGTGCTACCGCACAGATGATGAGGAGGACCTGGGCATCTACGTTGGAGAGGTATGGAGAGGTGCTGTGGCAGGCTGTGGCACACAGAGCCCCAGAGCTGTTCTAGCTGAGCTCTGTGGTCTCTCCACAAAGCCTGTCCAGAATTTAGAGCTGCCCAGAGGCCTAACAATAGGTTACAGTAGGTTGTGGGTGTCAAGACCAGGGTGGCCATGGTTTCAGTATATTCAGGAAGACAGGCCTGTCTTTGCCCAGACATCAAGGACTTAAACACCCCACCGCCTCTCTCCCCACTTCCTTCCCTTTGGCAGATGTCTATGTATCCAGCAGCAGCCCCTCCACTAGCACTATCCTACTAAAGCTACCCTTCCAAATGGAAAAAGTCCCACTGGCCAGAACATCCCAGACTTGATGTATGAAGAAGTGTCTAGCCACATGCCAGTACCTACCTCCTGGCCAAAAAAAAAACCTGCCTCTGAATTGGGTAGCTCATGCCCCTATAATCCCTGCACTTGGGATGGTCAGGAGTTTAAGGTCACCCTTGGCTACAGAGTGAGTTTGAGGTCAGCCTGAATTGCATGAGACCCTATTTAAAAAACACAAGTTGGGTGTGGGTAATTGTGTTTTTAAACCCAGCACTCAGGAGGCAAAGACATGTAGATTTGTGAGCTTGAGGTTAGCTAGAGCTACATAGTGAGACTGTTTAAAAAGGGGTGTGCGTGGGTGTATTCTGGAAGGATGGTTCTTACAGCTCTTCCAGAGGACCTGAGTTCAATTCCCAGAACCCACATAGGATATCTTACAATTACCTCTAACTCTAGCTTCAAGAGATCCAATACCTTCTTCTGGACTCTACCAGTACCTATACTCACATGTGCACATATATACAAAAAACCAAAAACAACAAAAATGAAAATAAAATGAATCTTTTTTCAAAAAAGTTGGGGGTAAAGTGTTTCCCTAGTATACACAAGGCTCTAGGTTCCTTAGCACTGAAAAAAAGAAAGACTTTGATGCAAGAGTATAGCAGTGCAAGGGATAGAGGCAAAATACAGAAGTGTTGGGTAGTGGCTAGGGAGCTACTTCTGGTCATTCTGTTTCTCCCAAGCTGAGGGAGCAAACTGCCTGGGCCCACTGTCCCACCCCTGCTTCCTAGAACTTGGAAGCTGCTACTCTGAGGTGAAGTGGGAAAGTGAGCAATCCTGGCATTTGCCTTGGGAGCACCCCAAGGTGAGGTTACCCCCACACCCACCCACTTGCACTGAAAAGGACACCATAGGTGACTAAGTCCCCAAGATGCATGTGTCCTGCAGGTAAATCCCAACAGCATTGCAGCCAAAGACGGCCGGATCCGTGAGGGAGACCGAATCATCCAGGTGAGCACTCAAGGTCAGGTTGCCATGCCTGCCCTGTGGCAGCCCTGTCCTCTCTCTCCATGGTCCATTCCTAGATCTTTTCTGCTGAGAAACTAGCCTTCTACCCTGGAACCTGGACCAAATCTTATCTCTGTTCTGCTTAACTGCCCTGAGTGGCTCACATGTATCCCTGCCAGCACCCCCTTGCCCTCTTTTCCCTGTATTTCTGCTCCCCCATTCTCTGAGCACACATGCTCTTGCACAGGCCAGGCCATCCTTTCCCCTGATGCATTTGCTTATTTATGCCTTCCCAGAGTTCAAGAGCCTGTCCTTAGCACAGTTAGAGTCTTCCATTAGCATTCTTGTTGATTGTTCCCTGGACCTCTGCAGATTAACGGAATGGATGTCCAGAACCGAGAGGAGGCAGTGGCCATCCTGAGCCAGGAGGAGAACACCAACATCTCCCTGCTGGTGGCCCGGCCCGAGAGCCAGGTGTGTATGTCTACTTGATAGGGTGATATAGGGCCCCTCACAGGCTTTCTGTCTTGAAAGCTGCTGGTCTGTTTGATTTCACTAACAGGATGGGCCTAGGGCAATGTGGAGGGGCTTTGGGGGAGTCTTGGAGGTGTTGGCTAGCTCATGTCTGTCTCTACAGCTAGCGAAGCGGTGGAAAGACAGTGACAGAGATGACTTCCTAGATGACTTTGGGTCTGAGAATGAAGGGGACCTTTGTTCCCGGAAGCTGAAGTTACCCCCTGCCCAGCAGGTGAGGAAGGACGAAGGCATGCTAAGTGGGGAGGTCAAGAGAGAGGGAAGAAGGAGAAAGGGACTGGAGGTGTACATGGTCTCCCAGCCTGGGCCATGAACAACTTTCTAGTCTGTCTGCATCACACTTGTTTGTGGGAACCTAACTGATTGTGTTTGTCATTCTGTCCCAGACTGGAAATGATGAAAAGGGGGCTCCTGATAGGGGCCCAGGCTTGAGCAACAGCCAGGAGCTGGACAGCGGGGTGGGCCGGACTGATGAGAGTACCCGTAATGAAGAGAGTTCTGAACATGACCTGCTAGGGGATGAGCCTCCCAGTACCACCAACACCCCTGGAAGTCTGCGCAAGTTTGGCCTGCAAGGGGATGCCCTGCAGAGCAGGGACTTCCACTTCAGCATGGACTCTCTGCTGGCCGAGGGGGCAGGACTGGGAGGGGCTGACCTGCCTGGGCTCACTGATGAGGAGTATGAACGCTACCGGGAACTGCTGGAGATCAAGTGCCACCTGGAGAATGGCAACCAGCTAGGCATTTTCTTCTCCCGGGCCTCCAGTGGCAATAGTGCCCTGGACGTCAACCGCAATGAGAGCCTAGGCCATGAGATGGCCATGCTGGAGGAGGAGCTTCGACACCTGGAGTTCAAGTGCCGCAACATTTTGCGGGCCCAGAAGATGCAGCAGTTGCGGGAGCGCTGTATGAAGGCCTGGCTGCTGGAGGAGGAGAGCCTCTATGACCTGGCAGCCAGTGAGCCCAAAAAGCACGAGCTGTCTGATATCTCTGAACTGCCAGAGAAATCAGACAAGGATAGCACCAGCGCCTACAACACTGGAGAGAGCTGCCGTAGCACTCCACTGCTCGTGGAGCCTCTGCCCGAGATCCCCCTGAAGCGATCTGCTGCTGGCAATTCCAACTTGAACCGAACCCCTTCTGGCCCTCCTGTCACCACCCACCCCAAGGGGGCTCCTTCACCAGGAAGCCCTGCCAAGTTCCGATCACTCTCTCGAGATCCTGAGGTGGGCCGGAGACAGCACACAGAGGAGCGTGTCCGCCGCAGCACCAAGACAGGTGTTCCTCTGGAGCGTGTAGGCCCTGAAGGCAGCCCTTATCTCTCCAGGCGTCATCGTGGCCAGGAGAGTGAGCACTACCACAGCTGTGTGCAGTTGGCCCCACCACGCACCCTGGAGGATCTGAGCCATGGTTCCTTGAGCTTGGCTAGTGGTCCTCGGGTGGGTGGGGTGGTGGCTGCAGCTGTCGAAGCACCCCGAATGGAATGGAAAGTGAAGGTTCGAAGTGATGGAACCCGCTATGTGGCCAAGCGGCCTGTGCGGGATCGGCTGCTGAAGGCTAGGGCTCTGAAGATCCGGGAGGAGCGCAGCGGCATGACCACTGATGATGATGCAGTAAGTGAAATGAAGATGGGCCGCTACTGGAGCAAGGAAGAGAGGAAGCAGCACCTGATCCGAGCACGGGAGCAACGGAAGCGGCGTGAGTTCATGATGCAGAGCCGCCTGGAGTGTCTAAGGGAGCAGCAGAATGGTGACAGCAAGCCTGAGCTCAACATCATCGCACTGAGCCACCGTAAGACCATGAAGAAGCGAAACAAGAAGATCCTGGACAACTGGATCACCATCCAAGAGATGCTGGCCCATGGTGCCCGCTCAGCCGATGGAAAAAGGATCTATAACCCTCTGCTCTCTGTCACCACTGTTTGAGCTTCTCTAGCAGGAGCCCAGCCCAGGCCTAGAGAGCCTGACCCTCACCCTCCCTTAGAATCTAGTGTGTGTCTATGTGTGTGCTTGCACGCTGTGCTTATGCACACTCCTGTATTTGTATGTGTGCACAGAATTTTGGTAATAGAAAGCCCCTAGAAGGGACACTTCTCTCCCACCACCTATTTCCTTCTCCCCAAGAGGCTATGCCAACAGCCAGTATAGAAGGCATACCCATAAAGGGCACCTGTGTGTTTGTGCATGTTTGTGTACATACACAGTGCTCTTCGTATGTTCTAGGAGACAGGGAAGTCAGTGCAGAGAGAGGTGAGGTGGACCATCCTAAGCACAAGAGAATGTCCAGCTTCTTGCTAAGCATGGCCTCTCCCCACCCCTGGAAGCCGCAGTTATTTGTAGACAAAGGCAACTCTGAATTTTGTGGTTTTTCTCCTTTTCTGTGCTTGCCAATAGTTGTTTTCTGTTTTGTGGACCTGCTCTGGGGGTTGGCAGATCCTTCAGGCAGCCTGACAAAGGTGGACCCCACCAAATGCTGGCTGGGAAGGAAGTTGGGGGGAGGAAAAGAGGGAGGGTTGGGTGGGAGGGAAAGGAAGGGGATGGGGAAGAATAGGAAGCAGCTGTCCTGGTGGTCTCTACTCTGAGAGGTAGCAAGGAGGATCTGAGTTGGCTTTCAAGGTGCACCTCCTTTCCAGTGACAGAGTGAAATCACAGGGATTATGGGTACAGTATCCATCCAAAAAGAATTTGCTGACCCCTGGCCTATGCTGAAGCCAAACCCAATGGGCAACAGGAAAGACTTCATCTAGCCTAGAGAAGATCTGGTGGGAGTTAGGAGGCCTGGACCCAGTGAAAGGAAGGTGGGCTGAATGAGAGATGCCTAGAACCTCTTCCAGTGATGCAACTTTCGAATGTGCTACTTGTTTGGTGCCTCTCAGGCTTGGTGAAGCTCATATTGGAGGCTACAGGATACCCCTGTTCCCCACCTACATCCCAAGAATAAAGCAAGCTGCCTTTTTACTCTGTTGATTGGGCTCCCTGTGTTCATTGCCATCATGCTGTTTGTACTGGGAGATGTTAGTTCATTAGGTCCTAAATGCCCAGATTTCTACAGCAAATTGGTGGTAGGCAAGATGCCAAGATGGATGTGAGTGGGAAATCTGAGGGCCCGTTCCCAGAAGCTGAGTCCTGTTGCTGGGAAGGCTGGGTCACAAGGACACAGCCTCATCTCCCTGCCATTCAACAGCTCTGAATGGGAATGTACAGCTCTGCTGGTGAATGGGGAGGGGAAAGAGGAGGCTTGCAGGGAGTGGTGGGAATGGGAGAACAGAGGACTAGATACTGGCTCCACATGCTTTTAGGGTGTCTACAGCTCCCTACCCCTTCCCAGTGAAGGAAACCAAGGTCAAGTATTCTTTGGGCATCCCTCCAGCTATTGCAAGCTCTGGAGTCATCCTATTCTCTGGTGGTGGGGTCTCAGGAGCAGGGTGTGGGCCGATTCTGTTCTAAAGCTTATGCTGCCTTGGCTGGCTCAGGGAAAAGTGGCATCAGGATGGCTGGCAGCACTGGGTTATTAATACCCTAGAACACCAACTTCACATTTAGCTATCATTACCATCTGGCCAGGTGGTGGAGACAGAACCACAAAGAGCAACTGGTTGGCCGATAGCTGTTGCCACTCACTGCCTGACTACAGGCTGATGTCAGAACACAGAAAGTCACTTGTCATTTGAACCTCAGCAGCCAAGGGGAGAAGCTACAGCTTCCACCCCTGGCCTTTCCTGAATCTGCTGCTCACCTCCTGTTGTCAGATATTCTCAGCACTACTCCCTAGAGCATCCCAGACTCATCCCAAGAACTGAGGGTGGCAGACCCCTTGGCTTGGATGAACCTGGGTCATAAACTGCTTATATGCTGTATGACACCTCCTACATCCCCAGACAACACCCAACTCTTTCACTGTTTGCCATAGAGATTAAGCAAGGAGCCCCTACCACTTTCATAAGCCTAGGTACTAGGGTGTGGCCAGCTGTTCCAACGATCTATCCTGGAGACTAGATAGCACTAGAAAAGTGGCTTTAGGCATCCAGCCTGTTCCCAACTAGCCTTCCGTAGTATTAAGGAACACTACTCAAGTGGCTGGTGCCCAGCTTGTGTTAAAACCTGGGCAAAGAGGTAACACCTTTAATCCTAGCACTTGGGAAGCAGAGGCAGATAGATCTGAGTTCATGGCCAGCCTGGTCTACAGAGTGGGTTCCAGAATGGCCAGGGCTACAGAGAAACTGCCTGGCTGGAAAGATGATCTGAACTTCCAGTATCTCATAGAGGCAGCCAATATCTTTGTACCCCAAGCCCCATTTGCAACCTATTCTGCTGTTTCCTGGCACCCAAGCAACATCTTTACCCTTTATCCCTGGCAGGCACTTTGAAATCCTAGATGCTAAGGTTAACTCGATTAGGGGGAGAGGCCAGAGGTAGGTTGGCAACAGGTTCTCCATTAAAGTCTTGGGACAAAGGGTGACTGGTGTGTGACCCCATACCCTGTCCCTTCCTCCCTCCCTCCCGTTTGCAGGATGTGGTGGAGATGCACGATGCCCAGGATGGCTTCCAGCTGCTGCTCCGAACAGCCCTTCTTCCTCATATCCTCCGCAGAATCGGGATAGATCACTTGGTCACGCAAGGAGCCCACGGACATGTAGGGCCTATGGGAAAGCTGCATGTCCACTGGGGCAAGGTAGCCTTGTTTCCTAGCAGTGCTCTGTGCCTTAGTAAGCTCCAGAGTGGCCATGGCCACAAAGCTTTTCAACTGTTGACATGCCATACCCAGGCACTCCCCCAGCTAACATGTCCATATACTCACATATGTGCATGGATACAAGTATGTGTACCACCCCCACTTGTGGGCAAGTACAGCTCTCCACTCAGTATCTCTGCTGTCCAAGTGGACAAGGGCAGCTGGATCCCCATCTCTCCCCTGAACACAGGAATCCCATGTCTTAAATGTACTCATAGCAAATAGCAACTGGTTTATTGAAAGAAGCAATAGAGGGCTGAGGATGCTGCCCTCAGGCCTGGATGTGGCTCTTTGCACTGAAGGCTAGGTAGTAGATCACTATGCCGATTACTGCAGCCAGTACTTCCGTGGAGACCCAAGGCCCGTTCCAGGTGCCCTACAAGAAAAAGACCAAAAGACCGCTCAGGGGAGTGACAGGAGAGTAGACCAGCCACTCTTAATCACTTGTCACCAGGACACAGAGATAGCCCAGAAATTGAGCTGCAGAGGATGAAAACTTTCCCTTAGACTCAACCCAAAAAGATGAAGTGTGCCCTGTGTTCTCTGTTCCCAAGACAAGGCCACTTACCCGATGGTCCACACTGACTGTAAACAGAGGTGGGATGACAGAAACGTCCTCATTATTTCTCTGAGCCTATAAGGGAGATGCTGGGGTCAAAAGGTGCTGGATGGGCTGCCCAGGTAAGGGAGAAATGAGCAAGAGACAAATGAGGAAGCAGGGGCAGGAAGAAGGCACCCACTCCTGCTCCATGTAAGCTAGGCCCCTAGAGTGCTGATAGTGCAGAAGGGGAATACAAAGTGATCAGGGTGAGAGAGGGCTACAGAAATGGGGCATGTCCTCCCTCCTTGGGGCTTCAGAGTTCCCAGATGATACTTGCCTTCCTTAGGAGGCTGTAGGACTCTTCATCGAAGAATCTGACCTCATAGGTGCCTGCGTGGGCACTCTTATGCTCCAGGCTCCATGAAACCTGGTTGGGTGTTTAGCAAAGGGTGGACATAGCAAACAAATGAGGGGCTACTCTGCGAGTGCTGGCACAGCACCACTATGAGCAGTGCCTGAGTCTTTGGTCTATAACCCTGCTTTGAGCCATTTCCCCAACAACACTGGATTTAGTATCCCTTACCTGATATCGGCCCACATCCTGGCCCCGGGTTACAGGAAATTGTTTTCCACTAACGTCGGCATAAAGAGCCATGTTCTGGATGGGGGCAGGGTGAGGACAACAAAACAAGAGTCATATTTCCCTCCCTTCTCTGGGCATACATAGAACCACCCCCATTGTGCGGCCCAAAGCAGTACCATGACTAGAAAGAGTAGGTCAGTTGAGGGCTATATTGGTAGGGGTTGCCATGGAAGACCCAAGGAAAAGGCCAGCCACAGCCCAGAACCATGCTAGGTCATACTCATGGATACTGTCACCATCTTCCTTCATGTTTCCCTACAGGTGAAAAGAGCTGGATCTTCCTTATGACCACCTTAACATAACCCACAGCAAGTCTATTAGCTGTAGGGGTAGGATGACAAAAATGGCCTTGTTGTTTCTTGCACCTTGAAAGAGGGGTGCCAAATGAGGTGTTTAACCCTAGGACTATTGTTCCCCAAAAAGGTCAAATTTCTTTGGATTTTTGGATGAGGTCGGGTTGAGGCTGGGGTTCTCAATTTTAAAGTTATATAACATCCATACAAACACACACTTAGGCAAACTATAACCAGAAAGATGGAGGGGCATGGGGCCTGACCCTAGTTCTTTCTCCCGTTCCAGACATTCATCCAGGAAACAGTGGGGTGTCTACCCACATTACTGCATGGAGACAAAGCATACCAAGCAGGTCAGGAAAATGCTCTTGAAGTACTTGCTAGGATCTGGCCTCGCTGTGCCCTCATCTCTCCTGCACCCTGTGAATTGGAATCCTTATTCTCCCTGTTGATAGGATCCTCAGGTCACTGTCAACTGCCAGTGAAGAGCACTGCCACCCTCATCTCTTCCCCTGTCCCCTCGTGGCTGAGTCCCTGCTGTCTCACCTGCACCCTGTTCTTGCAAGTCAGGGAGATCTCCACAATGAATACGGTCTCTGTAGAAATGACGGCATCTGAGGTTGTATAGTAAGAAGGGGTGATCTGGGGCTCCAGGCAGGCCTCTGCTGTGGGAGGAGGCAAAGCCAATTTGTGTGTTCCAGGC
>LZPO01027426.1:385283-408024 GCA_001675575.1 Neotoma lepida | reverse complement strand
CACAAGATGGCGGCAACAGTGCCAGAGGCACCGGAAGGGGGCGTAGGAACCGGTGAAACCGTGCGCGTGCGTAATGCTAGCTTTTCTTACCCTGTATCCCCCGACCTCTCGCCGTACTGAATCTCGCGAGAACAGTGTCTTAACGTTTTGACCTGTAGAGGTCCTCACTTTTCGTCATGGCGCTGAAGGTGGTGATAGCTGCTGGTGGTGCCGCAAAGGCAGTGTTCAAGCCAACTCTCCTCTGCCGTCCTTGGGAGGTGAGTAGTGAATGGGCGGTGGGACAGCTGCAGCGCTCACTGAGGGACTTCACACCCCATTGAGACTAGGAGTGAGGTAATGGCTCGGAGTAACCTAGAGTTCAATTGGCTGTGCAGGCCTTAGGAGGGGCGGGGAGAGGACTGCACGCTAGGGTTCATTGGTCGCTTCTGCTGTCAGTGAGGAGATTGGCAGAAGTTGGCTCTGGCCTAGCTCCTCTGGCGCGCGCGCGGGGCGGGGAGTGGGGTGGGGTGTCCGTGACTGGTGACAGGGGCTGCGGAAGAGCTGGAAAGGTGGACCGCAGTGGCTAGGTGTCCCCTCCCTAGTGTCCTTGTGGAAGCCCTTTTGAAGAGGTCACGTGTCCTGGCCGTCGTTGCCCTTACTACATAGGTTGGTGTCTAGTTCCCAGACTCAGTTAGTTGCTCCTTGGGTTTCCCTCTCTTGGACTGCTTTGTCACCTGTCCTAGTGGAGGTGGAGAATCAGCCTTTACCAATGACTCTTGATCCCTCTTACATTCTTACAGCTCCAGATCCCCTGCCTCCCAAGCGGCTTGACACTTGATCTAGCCAAAAGGCCAACAATCAAGCCCCTGTAAGGAGACTGAACCAGGATTCTGAGTCTGGAAGCCCCTGGGGCTTTGCTTCCTCGGCTTTCTATTTGGGGTCTTGGTTAGCCAGTTAGCGCGGCTTAGCATCAGCAAGCCAACAACTAGCTCTGGGGAATAAGAGCTATGACCTCCAGGCCTTGCTCCCCCACTGACCCAGACCATGGCGTTAGGCCAATTTTCTTCTCTCTCTGGGCTCTAGTTTCCCCTCTGTCCAGTGAGCAGACAGGACTTCATGTTCTCAAAGCATTTGCCGACTCCGACCTTCCAGAACTCCATGTTGCCTGCCGCCTCTTCTACTTACTATGTTTCTCCCCTCTGTTCTCTGGGGGAGGGAGCTGCATATGCTTTATGAAATTCTGTTTAAAATATGGACTTCAATTCCTCAACCTGGCTCATACTGGGGCTTCTTTGATTGGACAACGTGGGTTCATGAGGGAGAGCTTTGTAATCTAAAAGAAACTACCCACATCTGTATAGAGCAAGATCAGGGATCTATGTTTGGGGAGTTTTCTGGGACTGGGACAAAGCCCATTGTAACATCTGGCACAGCGGTGGGACAGGTTCAGCCCTGGCAGTGATGTTGCCTTCCGTGAGCAGGGCTGCATGAATTGTGAGCCACACCTGGTGCAGGCCCTTAGAAGGCTGGCTCATTGACACAGCTGAAGTCCAAGAGGAATTAACTGCTGGGAGTTGCAGGGTTACTAGGCCTCTTGTAACCGTGGGCTAGGGGATCCCAGAGGGGAATGATCAGACTCAATCTGAACCTTCTGATCTTCTAGGAAGAAGGCAAGGCTCTTTAGAAAATGGCTATAGTGTCTCTGCTATTGGTTAGAATGCTCTGCTACTGTCTGATGGGTGAGCGGCAGAGAATCCTCAAGTTACAAGGAAGAACTTAGCTGTGCCATGCTAGTGCCTCCTCAGGTATTCCTAAGTGAGTCCCGGGGCACAGCAGGAAGAGGAGGAAAGCTTTACTATGGAGTGAGGCATGACCTCTCCTTCCAGGACAGTGGATGACTTCTTAGCACCTAGCCTATTTGACCCAAACAGCTTTTTCTCTGAAGCTATTAGAGTGTCACCAGCATGGCCAAACATGGTTGCTTCCCAGTCATGAGATTGAGGACATTCATTATCCATCCAGGATACACCACAAAGCACCTTGCAGTCCCTTGTGAAAGCCATCCTAGAGATTGGTATATGTTATCAGTCTTCCAGAAATGGCTGTGTTTTTCTAGGCATTTTCTATTTCTGTTCTGAAGGACCATTCCCTAGAGGTGACAGTGCTTATCTCAGGGCAGTGAGGTGTTATATCCTCCTTACCTCCCCATTTGCATTTATTATAGTGACTATGCACTGGCTTTGTAATAAAAAAAGACATAATAAAATTATTGTTCAGAGTTGGTGGCTTGTTGAGAGTATCCTTTTGCAACATTTCAAGTTTACCAGTCTTTTTCCTTGCACGTGTAGCAATTGGCCAAAAGAGAATCAAAAGCCAATACACAGGTGAGATGGGGACATACAGTTCTATTTTGTTTAGAGACAAGACCTCACTCTGTCACCCTGGCTGTTCTGGAACTCACTATGTAGACCAAGCTGGCCTTGAACTCACAGAGATCCACTTGCCTCTGCCTCCTGAGTGCTGGGACTAAAGCTACAATGCCAGGCCGGGGCATACAGTTTTTATTATGCTGATCCACAGGGGAGTGAAGTATTGGGCCAACTTTGTCTGGTGCTCCTGTGGAACAGCTGTTGGGAATGGAGGCTTTGGAATGTCCTAGGTACATGATGAACTGTTGTTTACTGGTTATCAGTTCCTCTCTGCCAAGAGCTAGGTTAGCTCTTTTGAACTTGACTTTTGGGATTGAACAGCTAACATTGGCATCTGGGTTCTCTTTGACAGGTTCTGGGTGCCAATGAGGCCCCCTGGAGGAGCATTTCCTCAGTAAGTACCTGCCTTGGATGTGTGTTTGCACTGGCACATACACATGTGAGGGAGAGAGCTGTGCTCATGTATTTCCATGTGCACACACACATGTGTATGAGACTATGTGTACTATGTATATGTGCCCATGTACACATGACTGTGTGTTGCTCCCTGGCCCTCCTGTTCTTCCCTCTGAGGCACAGTCTCCAGAGGTCACTCACACCTCCCCTCTGAGTTGTGCTAGACAGAGATCCCAGGGAAAAGAACCCTGTTCCCTGGTCACAGCCTTGTTCCTCCAACCTTGGCTGATCCATGTCTTCTTCCTTTCTGTCTTCCCTCTAGCAACAAACAATTGTGAGTATTCTCTGAATTAGATTTGAGGGGCTCTTAGTTGCTTTGGGGTTAACCCAAGTCCAGGTGGGCTTGGGGTGGTGGTGGCTGCTGATCAGGAGCCCCAGAACAGCAATCTTGCCTTGGCTAGTTTGTGGGATTGGTACTGGAGGGAAGGGAACTGGCCCAAGTCAGGGTGCACATTGATGTACCCAAGGGCTCACTTTGACCTTCTCCCTTCTTCCAGCCTCCATCTGCTAAGTATGGTGGGCGGCATACAGTGACTATGATCCCAGGGGATGGCATCGGCCCAGAGCTCATGTTGCATGTGAAATCAGTATTCAGGTATGGAGGGCCTGGACCTTCCTCCCTTACTTTCTCTCCCAGGGAGGGTTGTTCCCCAGGCTAAGCTGGTAGCCCCCAAGTACCTAGTGGGGTGGTGACATGAAAGCCTGCCTGTAAACCCAGGCCTTGCATCCCAATGTTTCTCATCCTGCTAGGCTGACCTGGGCATGAGGAAAGTGGTACCAGTTCTGTGGAGGTCAAGTGTGACCTTCATGTTTGTCATGGGTGGGTCCAGTTCCCTCTTAGCTGGAGCCAGGTCAAGGTGAGAAGCAACAGGGGAAAGACTAGTATAGGCTTCAGGAGGGGTTGTGGAAAGCCTTAGGCCAGCCTCTTTAGCCAGGCTTTACTGCAGGCATGCGTGTGTGCCAGTGGACTTTGAAGAGGTGCATGTGAGCTCCAATGCTGATGAGGAAGATATCCGAAATGCCATCATGGCCATCCGCCGGAACCGTGTGGCCCTGAAGGGTGAGCCCAGGGGCAAGGTTGGGGTGCTAGATGTGATTCCTTTTGCCTATATACTGACTTTTGTGGGTCCCCATGGTTCCAATTTCAGGGATTTTTCTGGTTATTGATGGCTTTTGTTCTTGGCATGTGGGTAGAGGCTTCTGTGGGCCTGTTGACAGCATGGTTCTGTTATTTCAATGGCCTGTGTGAGTTTGCTCAGTGGCTTCCTCCCACTTCTTCCTTCACTGAGGCATGCCTCTGCTGGGATCTGCTTTGACCCACAGCTTTTCTTCACAAACTAAAGATCAGAGATCTAGTTTGCCCCTCTGCTTGCTGCCCTGGCTCCAAGTGGCGTAGTCATGGACATTATACATAAGAACTCTAACAATATTTCCTGGGGTTTGCCTTGGTTGGGTGTACAACCTTAAACTAATCAATCATTCTATGAAGTTTAACCCATCTACCACTCTGTGTGAGGAATATGTTGGCATTGAATGGGCCTTACATGAGCCACAGAGTGCCATAAGCACTCTGGATGAAGTCAGTCTGGGCAGGAAACAGCTTGGAAGTGGGGGCAGATGGTCCTGGTGGGCTGCCAAAAAGGCTTTTCTATTGGTGTGGTCTAATCACCTTCTAGCAGATACTACCTCATTGGCCTCACTGGGCCTCTGTTTTCCTTCCTCTACATATCTGGGCCATTCTGGCCCAGACATGCTGTGGTCTAGCTGGGGCCTTTTTCAGGCAGCCTCCACTTGCCCCTGAGTTGGTCATGGACATGGATAGCACCTCCGTTTGGGGCGTGGCAGTAACCTTGACCAAGGTCATCTTGTTAGTCCCAGTGTGGCCAACCAATTTATTCATAAACAAAAATGGTCACTCTGTGGAGCTAGCCTGGGTAGTAAGTGGCAGGGTGTCCTGGCTAGCTGTCAAGCATATTTATTTAATAAATATTTATTGAGTGCCTACTATGTGCCAGGTGCTTGTCAAAGTTCTTGAAACTCATCATGGGTGTCTCTGTCTGTCTGTCTCTCTCTCTGTCTGTCTCTCTCTGTCTCTGTCTCTCTCTCATGCACTCACGCACACACATGTGCATGCACAAACACCCCTTTGAACGTTATGTAGCTCACAATGGCAGTTACATCCTAGAGTTCAAGGAAGTATTTTGATCCTGAAAACAGTCTTCTCCAGTTAGATGAACCTTTGGTGAACGTTCCCTAGGCCAGATAGGGGGATATGGCAATGAAGCTGAGCCCAGAGGATCCCTCTCTAGCTTGCCTATTTTGTTTATTTTTGTCCTGTAGGCAACATCGAAACAAATCATAACCTGCCACCATCCCACAAATCCCGAAACAACATCCTTCGGTGAGAGCCATGTACATAGAGTGGTGGCTCAGTGAAGGCCAGGGTGGGCTGTGCTGGCATTCATGACATTGTCTAGTTGCTAGTTGGGCCTGGTTTGACTTTCTCCCTGTCACCCTCCCAGCACTAGCCTAGACCTCTATGCCAACGTCATCCACTGTAAGAGCCTGCCAGGAGTGGTCACCCGGCACAAGGACATAGACATCCTCATTGTGCGGGAAAACACAGAGGGAGAGTACAGCAGCCTGGAGCATGAGGTAGGCAAAGCTGTTTGATCCTCTTGGGTAGGTGGTGATGATTATGGCCAGGGTCAGAGTTGAGAGTGCTTCAGAAACAAGGAAAAGGTGTCCCCACTCAAGGGGTTGGAAAAGCCAGATACACTCAGTGATAAGGCTGCATCGTGTGGTACTCCCATTAAGCCCTTTGTTGTCCCCTGGCCTCTTCTCAGAGTGTAGCAGGAGTGGTGGAGAGCTTGAAGATTATCACCAAGGCCAAGTCCCTTCGAATTGCTGAATATGCTTTCAAGCTGGCCCAGGAGAGTGGGCGTAAGAAAGTGACGGCTGTGCACAAAGCCAACATCATGTATGTCTACTCCATACTTTTATGCCTACTTTGAACAGCTCAAAATTAGCTGGAAGGGCCTGCTCAGGTCCACCTGCAGGGTCTAGGGCATCAGGGGCCACACTCAGGACTGTATCCTGTTGTCCCTGAGGCTCTGTATCCTCACTATAGTGCATCCCTAGAAAAGGTGAGATAGATGGCATTATGTTTGTTTTTCCATATGGAAGACAGGTTACAAGTTAGTCCTCAGGGTTCCATGGTTCTCTGTACACACTGACTCTCCAGCTGAATGTAGTGAGAGGCCAAGCTGGTGTCTTGTATCCCCCATCATCTAGGAAACTGGGTGATGGGCTCTTCCTCCAGTGCTGCAGGGAGGTGGCAGCCCGCTACCCACAGATCACCTTTGACAGCATGATTGTGGATAACACAACAATGCAGGTAATCAGCCCAGCTCGCTCCTTAGCCTTCTGCCCACCCTTGGTTCTCATGGCTTATACAACTCAGCTCTCTTCTTTTCCCACAGCTGGTATCCAGGCCTCAGCAGTTTGATGTCATGGTGATGCCTAATCTCTATGGTAACATCGTCAACAACGTCTGCGCAGGGTTAGTTGGAGGCCCGGGCCTTGTGGCTGGGGCCAACTACGGCCACGTGTATGCGGTATTTGAGACAGTAAGTAGCCAGGCGCAACTCTGCCATCTTTCTCTTTCTGTTATGGTAGCCTTGTGTCATAGTTGGTATCCGACAGTGGTGTTCAGCCATTGGTACTGCTTAAGACTAAAGATTTCTAAAGGAAGCACAGACCCATGAGCATTCTCATTCCCTCTCCAAAGCCTTGATATGCCTTCATTTGCTGTGTCTGGATTATGCCTCTACCAGGTATGGCACACGAGTAGAATCATCTGCCGTGCATTCTTATATTTTTCCACCTACTCCCTTCTTCCCCTTTCCAGGCTACAAGGAACACAGGCAAAAGTATTGCCAATAAGAACATTGCTAATCCCACTGCCACACTGCTAGCAAGTTGCATGATGCTAGACCACCTCAAGTAAGTGGCTTCTTAATGTCTGGCCATGAGTCCTCTGGCCGGCCTCTAGGTCCTGAGAACCAAAAGCTTATTCTTTTCATCCTCTAGGCTCCACTCCTATGCCACCTCCATCCGCAAAGCTGTCTTAGCATCCATGGACAATGAAAATGTAAGGCTCCTCTTGTCCCCTTTTTGTCCTACTTCCAGTTTCCTCTCCTCTAGCCCATGTTATACTGGTCTGACTAGTCCTATATGCTTCAGGCAGTAACCAGCACTGGCTGGCCTGTAAGGGAAGGGTGGTACTGGTTTCCTGGTGCCAGTTCCTTGCCCTTCCAACTATAGGAAACAGTAGGTAGCCCTGGACCACCATGGGGTTGTGGCAGACTTTGGCCTGATATGTTCAAGCTTCCTATTTTCCTCCAGATGCATACTCCAGACATTGGAGGCCAAGGTACTACATCCCAAGCCATCCAGGACATCATTCGTCACATCCGCATCATTAACGGCCGGGCTGTGGAAGCTTGACTGTCCTTGCAGTTATTTCAGCCTGTCCATAGGACTCCCTTCTCACTCTAGCACTCCAGCTAGCTTGGTGAACAGGCTCCAGAATAAAGCCACTTCTGCCCCAGAACTTGGCCACATGCTTCCCTCACACCAAGACACCAGTGTTTCAGTTTCTACTTTATTAAGAAAGAAACAGGCACTCTATCCCACTCAGGACCCTCTAGGAGGATCACAGGTAGACAGGCTGAGATGTGGGCCTTGCCTCAGCATTTCTGTCCTGCCATGGTTGGGAGCAGGGTGAGCACAATAACACCCAGCAGGATGGGAGAGCAGCTCCCATAGGGTGGTAGAAGTTGCCTGCTTTCCCTCAAGGCACTGAGAGCTATGACAAAGCCAGCACAGCTCCTGCTGTCCACAGCCCCAGCAAGATCTATGGATTAAGCCAGGGATGCTGGAGGCAGTCAGCAGCACTGGCCCTCTTCTCAGGGATGTACTCCATCATGGGCAACAGGAAGGCGCTGAACTGTGTGGCTTGCTCCAGGGGCCACTCGTACTTCTCCATGAGCACCTCATATAGGCCCCAGTGCTTGAGATTATGGATGTGCCGCAGCTGTCCTGGAGGGTGGGCAACATTAGGCTGTGTCCCCAGGTAGGCTGGCACCTAGTGTTCTCTCTGTCAAAATCAAGGTCCTTAACCTCCCCTCTGCTCTCCTAGCCCCTGTGGCCTAAGCCTACTTGGTCCTTACCCCTGCGGTTGAAGAACTCCCGTGAATAGCGGCCCGAGAGGGCAAAGGCTGGGGGGATATCTCCCAGAAGCTCCACGATATGAGCAATGTGGTCTGCAGGCAGAGAGAAGGTTGGGAGTCAGAATGGGGCAGCTGGAGATCCTAAAGCCGAGGCCAGGGTTTGCCTCCCCTACCCTCATCACGACTGTAGTCATCTCCAGAGTGAGGCTCAAACAGGTAGTCGCCAGTGGCCAGCTCGAAGGCCTGGAAGAGAAGGGAGAAGTAAGGCTGTGGCAGGTGACTGGCCCTAGGCATGGAGGCAGCTGGACTAGCATACCATGCATGCTGTACTCCAGATGTCAGCTGGGGGGCCATACTCAGCACCAATCAGCACCTCCACAGCCCTGTACTGCCGAGTCTGAATGTCCTCAGTGAAGTGTTTGTGCTGGAGAAAAAGGGAACCCTGGGAACAGGAGCCTGGGCCCAGGCTAGCCTGCCCCCATAGCCCACTCCTGCCTCTGGTCCATGCACCTGAGCTCCATGGAGCTCACTCTGATTCTTAGAGTTCCCCAGATGTTACAGTAGGGACTGTCTAGGTGACCTGAGAGTAGCCCCTTCCTAGTGACTCCTGTCCCTTGCCATGGGTATAGGACTCTTCTGCTTGAGCAGCTAGAAGTAGCTCTCAGCTATACTCAAGGAGACTGCTGGCTATGTGAGTTCTACGGTAGGGCTCCCCAAGACCAAGCACCCTGTCATCCCAAAATGTTAGCATACCACCCAGCAGGCGTTGCCCAAGTCTGCAATCTTGATCTTGATCTTGTCTGCATTTTGGGGCTCCAGGGGGTTCACCAGGAGGTTGGAAGCACCAAATGGTGCTGGGGAAAGAAGAGAAGGAAGAGAGACTGATCTGGCACTGCTCTTCTTGGTCCTGCCTATCTACTGCCCACTCTTCCCCACACTTACTGCTAGGAGACAGGAGACCCCCAGTCTCACGCTGATTAGATGAGCCTGAGAGGATGGAGCAGGAAGCCGTGGAGAACAGAGACCCTGAGAAACCTGAGGTCTGTGAGCTGGGGCTAAAGCTGCGGTCACCCCCAGGTACAGGGGAAGAAGAGGCTGGAGAGGGGCCAGCCCTGGTGCCCTCCGGGTGGCAGCCTGAAGAAGAGGTGGAGCCGCTGCCCCGCTCTAATCTTGAGCCAGAGTCTGGGGAAAAGGGGCAGAAGGACACATGAGCAGAGGCCTGCATTCCACATGCATACTTAGTGGCCCAGTGCCCTCTCTGGCCCCTCACCCTCAGCCTGTACTGCGGCCTCCATGGCCTCCAGCCTCTGCAAGTCCCGCAGCCGCTCCTCCAGCAGCCGCTTCTGTTGCTTCCTTTTGCGCCTCATCTTCTTCTTCTTGTTTTTGGACAGCTTACCAGTCTGCCACCAGAGTCAGGGTCACTTCCCTGGTTTCCCTGCCCAGGCCTGGACCCCAGAACTACTATGGGTGTCAGAAAAATGGTGCTACCTTTTGTCTCACCCTTAGTCCCGGCCCCTCATCCATTTCTCTGCCTCTCCTATCCCTCTACTCCCTAAAGCTTTGTGGTTTGGGGAGAACCTGGTGGGCCCGCCCAAATTGCTCCTGGTCTACTCCTAGCTTAGATGAAGCGACCTGAAGTAGCCATTTGGGGAAGGCACAGTATCCTTCCATTGACATGGTAGTGGGCCCAGTAGTCACAGAGGCATTTTGGAGCACATGACCCACTCTGTGTAATCACTCTTTTCTCAGATACCCAGCTTTTTAGAGGTGTCACTGCAGAAGTTCAAAAGGTGGAACAGGTGTGGCTGAGGAGCCAAGCTCTGAGGACATGGCCTCATCTGGCTTGGATGGGAAAAGGAAACAGGGAAAGAGGGGGTGCCACAACTTACCAAGACCTCCTGGGGGGCGGTGCTAACTGGGGGTAGGGGTTGGGGAGAGAAAAAAGAACAGTAATTCAGGCAGGGATTGAGGCCCAGAGTCCTGGTGCCAGTCCCCACACATGCTCTTGGTACCTGTGGAGCGGGATGGGGGCTGGGCCCCTGACTGCTGCCACTCTGTGGCTTCAGCAGCCAGGCGCCTAATGTAGGCATCTCCAACACACAGTAGGATGTTCTCAGGCTTGATGTCCGTGTGGATGATCTTGCACTTAGTATGGAGGTAATCCAGACCGTGTAGCACCTGGTGAAAGCTATAGCTGAACCCCAGCAGCCACACCTAGCCAAGCTGGGCAGCCTAGGGCAGCACCTACCTGCCTAACGATGCTCTTAACACAGGGCACAGGCAGACCCTGGTAGTTGGACTTAATGATCCACTTGAGGAGCTGGTGGCCCAGGACCTCTAGCACCATGCACACATCTGGACTAGGAGTGAAGGGCAGCCAGCAACACAGCTAAGGCACAGGCTTACCTACCCTCCACCATGGAGGAGCACCTAGGCTCCAGCAGTGCAGAGGTCAAGGAAGCAGTACTTTCCCTGGACCATCTTGGTGGCTACCACTGTCTCAGTTTATTGTTTATAGTTTCTGTCACCAGCAAAGATGTGCCCAGTTGGGATGGAACCTTTTGTCATCCTAGAGATGCCTCTCAGACCAGCCTTACTCTTCTGCCCAATTGTTCCAAAAGGCCTCAAAAACAGCCTTTATATATTTGAGGGTCATTCAGCAGTATCCACAGATAATCATTGCCCACCTAACTACCTGTGTTCCCCCTACTCAGAAACACAAATGCACAAAGGGCATTGTGGGGTTGCATCATGGGCTATCCCTGCAAGGGCTGAGTCCCATGGTGCAGACTAGAAATCTGAGGTCCTTTGACTGCCATATTGCTCATTCTTCAAAGGATACGGACTCCATTAACTCCTGAGATCCTGAAGTCATCAATGAGCTGAACAATGGTCTCTCTTTTGGGGTCACTAGGGTCACTGTCCCGGACCTGGAACAAAAAGGCAAGGAGCCACAAATGGCTCCAACCTGCTCCTCACCAGCTGCTCAGCTCCCCTGAAGCACTTCTGGCCCCCTTTCCCAGTCCAGCTGGGGCCCACTTAAAGAGAGTCAGCTGCCTCTTTCAGGTCTCTGCCCTCCAGGTCCTCTTACTTGGCAGAGCCAGCTGGAGCCTGCCCCCTCTGGGAGCCCCGCCCCACTCTACAGGGCCTCAGCAGGCTCTGCACCCACATTGCCAGGCCCAAGGCAGTTCGAGAAGCTGGGAACAGTAGGGGAGGCGCCTCACACATTTCAGGAGCTTGATCTCATCCACAGCTGTCTCTGTGTAATGCCCTGCGCTCTTCACTACCTTCAGGGCCACGAAGCGCTTGCGCCTGTAATATGGAGACCCTCATAGGCTGCCAGCCTTTGCCAGACTCACATGGATATGTGATATGGTGGTGGCCTTACCCAAACCCACAGGCAGATCCCAGCCACTCACTGAATATCCCAGCAGAGCCAGACCGTAGAGAAGTGGCCCCAGCCTAGCTTGCGCACCACGTGGTACCGCCCATTGAACAAATCACCTATCTTCACTGGGTAGTAGCCACCTGCAGAAGGGAGCCAATAGATCAGAGTAGGACATCTCTCTCCCCTATCCCTCAAGATAGCCTCCTGGTCCTGCTGATCATCTGTCTCATGAGGGGCCTAGTCTCTGGGCACCTTCCTCCTAGGCTGTCCTGAGCTCCTGCAATGGTAATCTGGCTGACCACATGGCAGCCAAGGTCAGGCCTTACCCTTGCAATAGTCCTTGGGGTCTTCCTGCTCCTCATCATCAGAGCCCAAGAGTCCCTGCAGCAACCGAGGTGCTGGTGTGACTGGAGCTAATTCAGAGCCTGAGGACTCAGGCCCACAGGAAGTCTGAGAGCTGTGGGTGAAGATGGAGGACGCAGGTAGTGAGCTCAAAAGGTGCAAGGGACCTCAGTCTCCCCAGCCTGGTCATACCTGCTGCTGCTGCCACCACAGTCCACACCACCACTACCACCAGCACTGGCACTCATCCTGGTGTCGCAGCCCAAAGCTCTGGTGCACTGGACCACTGTTCCTGTGGGGCCCAGCCGTGGCCAGTGCATTTATAGCCTCTGCCGCTGATCTCACTCGCCTTTATAAATAGCCTCCCAGCTGCTCAGCTGTGGGCAAGGTATGCAGCATAGGGAGGGGGTAGTGCACTGATGGGAGCCCTGGAGAGCCCAGCCCCTAGGCTGAACCCCTCTGTTTCACCCATACTCTAGGGACAGGGGGACACCGAGTTGGGATTATAATAGTGACTCAGTACCTAGTGACCCCTGCCATTCCCCACAGTCCAGGACCAGCCCAGGGAGACATCTACAGGGAGGTGGAGCAGTTTGGAGCTCCTGTACCCTAAGGCTGTGGGGAAAGGAGGCTCCTATGAAAGAATGTACTTGACATGGTGACCAGATCCTTAGGCTGAGCTCTCTCCAAATGCTGCCTGGAACTTGATGCATTCTTGAACTTCCCACTTAACCCATGTGAGTATCATTCTGGAGGTGACCTCTGCCAATCCCATCTGAACCCCACTCTTTGCTCATTCTCTGCCTTGATTCCAGCTTTTTTTGTAATTCACACACCCCCAATACAGATGGAAGCCCAGATCTCCCCTAAATGTGGCTGAGCAAGCGTCAAGGGCAAGAGCTAAAGGCAACTCATTCCTCCCATCAGAAGCAACAGGCCCCTCAGATCACCATTGACTTGCATAGTCTCCTACCCATAGCTCCAGAGCTGGCCACCTCTGCCTTGATGACTGTCTCTACCAACATTTGCAGGTACCTGCTATGGGCCAGCTTTGCCATGTCCACCAGGAAAACAAAAACCATGCAGTTGCTGACCATAAGCTGGGTGGTAACTGAGGGAGCCTATGTATCCTGAGGGATCAGGAAGCATTAAGTTCCCAGAAGCATTCAGGGCAACACAGGCACACTGGAGACTGCCATGTGCTGGCATGCTACAGAATTCTAGGACCTGGGGAAAACAACTGAGAACCTCATCTGGAGTCTATGGGTGTCACTGGGGAGTTCCAGCAAAGTGGACAAGTACTTTTGCTCCTTAGAAACCCCACTCTGGGCCTTGGGAGAATCTATTCAGTTGGTAGAGTGATGCCCAGTATGTATGAAGCCCTGGGACTGATCTCCAGCCCTTTATAAACCAGTTGTGGTGGAATGTGCCTGTAATCTCAGTACTCAGGAGGATCAGAAATTCAAGATCATCCCCAGATACATAGTAAGTTCCAGGCCAGCCTGGGATGCATGAGACCTTGTCTTTAAAAACAAAAATGGGTTGGAGAGATGGCTCAGTGGTTAAGAATATTGGCTACTATTGTCCAAGTACAATTCCCTGCACCCACATGATAGCTCACATGTCTGTAACTCCAGCTCCCAGAGAATCTGACACTCTTTTCTGGCCTTCCTGGACACCAGCCACACAAGGGATGTACAGACATACATGCAGGTAAAACATCCATATACATAACATTAAAATTTAAAAAACAGAGTGTGAGAGGGAGAGAGCCCACTCTAATTGCTTCTACATGAGAATAAAGGGGCAAAAGTGGAGCTAGAAAGCCAATCAGAAACTTCTGAAGGAAGTGAAGGGGGCTTGGCAGTGGCAGTGCTTATCCCAAGGTAGGAGACACTTTATCCAGTGTCCTATGATAAAAAGAACTGGTGGGGCTGGAGAGATGGCTCAGAGGTTAAGAGCACTGGCTGCTCTTCCAGAGGATCTTGAGTTCAATTCCCAGCAACCACATGATGACTCACAACCATCTATAATAAGATTTGGTGCCCTCTTCTGGCATGCAGGCATACATGCAGGCAAAACACTATACATAATAAATAAATAAATCTTAAAAAAAGAACTGGTATGGATGGGGCTGGCATAGATGGAGAGGATAGCTCCCTGCTGGGCTTGAGGGGTCAGGAAATAAGGGACAGAGCAAAGTATGGAAGGCTTAATTACTTCTTTCCCCAACGATGGCAGATTACAGCCATGGGACCAAGGGCAAAGGTGAACAGAAGAAAGACTTGTAGAGAGCCCTGTGCAGAGTCTGGGTGTGTCTGGGGAGTAAACCCTGGTATTGAGAGAAGTGGAATCCTAGATCTAGAAGGTGGGAATGCAAGTGGTTCCCCCACAACCCTTGCTCATGCCTCTCACCTCAGCCCCGGGGAGTACTAAGAGTTCACACTTGGCAGGGAAAGGCAGGGGTGGCGGATTGGAACTGTTTTTTGTTTTTGTTTTGTTTTTTTAAGATGTGTTTCTATTTTATTTCCAGATATATTTTGCCAGCAAGCAAATAAATACAGTGGGAAAGAGGGTAGGGATCATTATAAATTAGAAACAAGCCAGATGGGTGGTAGAAGGCACTCTATATAGTCTTGCTGACCCCTCCTCAGGCACTGCTTGGTCAGGGTCATACAGCACTTTGGTGGTGGATCCTGCTCACTGTTCTATAAGCTGGCAGGTCTCAGGTGACCACTGTGGCCCTCATTCACAAGTCAGTCACTTTGTTCTCCACCAGGGCAGCGATCTGCTGCAGGCGGCAAGCCAGCTGCATCTTCTGGGCCACAGGGTCCTCCTCCAGGGAACTGATAATCTGTCAGGGAAGTAGAGTGTACTTGCCTGAAATCCCACTCCTCTGCCCATCAGCCCAGGGCCATCCAGTCCTTTCTCCATCTCAACAAGGGCCTGGGTGATAGAGTAGGGGCTCTCCTGGAGACCTGCCCAGGGAGGCCCTGGTGAAAGCCAAGACCACCTCCCAGTCTGGGCCTTCCCAGCACAGGATGGCCTCCTTCCTTCATTCCCTTTATCTGGATTAGACCACCCCCAACCCTATACTCCCATCAGGGAGGTTCTGTGGGTCATTGTCTTAGCTACACCTCCTCCAAGTGCCTGACCTCTCCTCTCAAGAGTGCTCTGGCCTCACCTGGTCATAATACCTGTGGATGTGGTTGTAAAGTTCTCGAAGAGCCTCCAGACAGTGGGGAGCAGATGTGTAGTTCTATGGGTAGCATGTGAAAGGCAGTGAGTATCTTATCCCAGACCTCAAGACCCAAGGCTCTCCACTCCTACTCTGACAGTTGCTCTCCCCCTAAATGTGGAGGACTAGGTCCCCTGGGCCATGCCTCACCCCAGAGAGTTCAGCCAGAGCTGAGTTCATCTCCTGATAGCTCGCTGGAGAGCTCTGGTGAATGTCCGCATAGTACCTGGAGAAGTCAGTAGGGTTAGGAGCCTGTATCTCTGATCCCCAGCCCCAAAGGCTCTGATACCTACTTCTCCACCATCTTCTTGTATCGAGGAATCTCCCGGGCGTAGAGCAGTTTGTTCACTGGGGAATCCTGCTCCAGGTAGAGGAGGTGAGAAGTGTAAACAGGGAGGTAGGAGAACCACCTGCACCATCTCCTACCTTCATGATGCCATCCCTCTCAGCACCCAGGCTCTGCACTGGGTTTCCCCACAAACTTTTCTTCTATTTGCCTCTGGTACCCTGCTTATGCCCTCACCCGGCCCACTTTATGCTCCGAGACTGTGCAGGAATCGATGAAGGTCTGTGCAATGACAGTCAAGATGGCATCCTCGTTGTCTGACACCCGCACATCAAAAATGAGCTGTGGGTTCTTCAAGGCATTCACCCAGAATCGCAGCAGTAGGCTGGAGGTACAGGTCAGGTGTGGAGATGAGGCCTGGCCTGCCATTGTGGCCTCCTCCCCTTGTACTTCAGCTCCCCACTCCTCTACATAGATGTTTGTCCTGGAACTGGGGACCTAGGTAGCAGGGAACTCAGGCTTTGTTTTCCATGAGAAGCTATCCTCATGGCCCAAGTGATCTGAGCTTGAACTCTCTCCTATTATTAGGTCAGGCTGGGGAGTGAGGGCAGAAACTCAGGGTGATGCTGTAAAGTCTGAGTTCCTGTCTTGGACTTGCTACCCTGTCATGATGAGGACATGTCCCTCTGAAATTCAGTACAGCACCCACACAGTGGGAAGGACAGGGGTCAACAGGAAAGGTACCTGTTTGTCTTCCAAATGTGCAAGGTCTCTGGATCCTCTATGCCATGTTTCTCTGCCAGCTCATCCAGGAAGTCAAATAGGTACTTAACAGCAATAGGCACAGGCCGATTCACACTAAGAATGGCCTGGAAGGTGTCATCCACAAATTTCTGCAAGGTTCCCTGCAGGCAGGTCATGAGGACCATATAAAAGCAAGGTGTGAAGGGGGCTAATCCCTACTTCATCAGAACCACACCCCCTCCTCAATTCAGTCATAATTCCTTGACAACCCTGTTCCATTGCTTGGCTCCACTGGCAGCACCAACCTTCATTGAAAGTAAACGGGTGAGATAGATTTCAGGAATGGCCTTGGCTCGTGCCCGTTCTCGTTCTCGTTCCCGGAGGCTGCTGCGCCGCACTTTGGCCCCTTCTGACTCTTCAGTGGCCTTCACCAGGTGCCAAAGGTGAACTCCATCCTCCTCACCATCTTCCAGCATGGGGGTGTCTAAAAGCACAGAAGCTTGGCCTCAGTCCCATGCTCCTACCCTCAACATGCAACCTAAGATATGCAGCCCATACTTCTCTTGGGGTGGAGTTGAGGAAAGAGCAAGGAGGGAGAAGGTGTGGGATGAGAGAGAGGTGGCTCAGGAACTTGCTCATCCTGACATCCTAGGCATCCAGAATTTCCACACCTTGGTTCAGCCTAGAGATTTGGCTACCCCACTGGCAAGGAGGGGTGGGAAACCCAGATGAGGCAGATAGGATGGCCAGGACTTCTGATGGCCCAGCCTGGGGTTCTAGTGAATGTAACCCTGGGCCATCCCAGCACTGCTGGTGCTCCTGGCAGATGGGCATGTCTGGACCAAGTGACTCACTCTCTCCAGAGGGGCAGCCAGTATGGCCCAGTCTCTGGGAGACAGTACCACCATTGTGCAGCCGAGGAATGAGCACCACTGTTGCTCCATCTGGGACCTGCAGGAGGGGAATGAGAGCAAAGGGGCGCCCTTCACATGTTAATTCTAGAGGCAGCCCCTGCCCATCAACCTTGTTTTGTTGCTGCCCACTAGCACCTTGTAGTGTTGCAGGGTGTTGAGTCTCTTCCAATGGTTTTGAGTCACAGAGGTCAAGTCCTCATCTGACAGGGTTAGGTGACCAGCTAGTCCTGAGCGCCACTCTAGAGGGACTCAGAGAAGCCCATAAGCCCACAGCCTGCTTCCTGAGTTCCTCATTAGCAGTAGCTGAGCAACTGCAGGTGTAGGAGGAGCAGTAGGTGAGCAGGGAATAAGGCTGAGTTTCTCACCAAGGTCTAGGGAGTGCACTGAAGGCCTCTGGGAGAAAGGGGTTCCCTTGTAGACTTGATCTAACATCTTCTCCTTGACTTGGGTTATGGTGTCTGTGTCAAGCACCCGGGCTGGCATTCGCTGTACCTCGCTGTTCCCTGCTGCCCCACAAGTCCCAGGTCCCACTAGTGCCATCAGGGTCAAGGGCCGGAACTCCACATCCTCTCGTAGCAGGTGGCTATCATTCAGAGTTCGTTTTGCTTTGCCTGTCACAGCGTCCACAGGGCCCTTGTCCACCTGGTACTTGATGGCCCGGAAGAGCATGTACAGTGGCTCACCAGCCACTTCCTACAACCATTAAGATGTGCCAGACATTGGTCACAGGGGGAGTGGACCCAGTAAAGCCCAGCAGAGGGTATAGTGGGATGGGAGGGGCAGTTAGCAGCCTACAGCAAGGATTAGCAAAGGCCAGCCAGTTAACACAGGCCCCTAGGCTGGGCCCCAAGCCCTTTTTGTCCCTGCTTAACAGTCAGCTGGAGAAGGATCACAGTGCCTTCCCTTATCCAGCACTCTTGTCCCGGGCCTCTCATGGATCCACTGAGCAGAGAACAGGATCTCATGACCTTCATTTGATGGTCCACCCTAAGTCTCAACCAGGGGTCCTGGGGGATTTGGGCAGCAGTTATGGAGACCACAAGCAGGCAGAAGTTCCTAAGTGCTGGGGAGGCATGTTGGAAAGTGCCCCTCACCTTTAAGAAGTCATAGAGACAGATGGATAGCCAGTTAGTGAGCAGCTTCTCTACCATGGTCTCCGTCCTGTGTGAAGGAGGCCCCAGGGCCCTGGTGAGGATAATCCTAAAATCCTCTCTGACCCCACTCCTAGAGTTCCTGGCTCCCGATCTCAGGGCCAGATCCCACTCAGCATATATTGGAAATGGGTCAGAGATGAGCCCCTGCCCCTGCCCCCACACCCAGGTCAAGGCCAACCTGCGTAACATGAGCTTGGGGTTCTTGTGTACATAATGGGCTGCTAGGTCATCAAGCAGAGTTCTCATGATGTCAGTCAAGTACTCAAGCTTGCTGTGCAGAGCCAGGGAGAGCAGTGAAGCCACGTGGCAGCGGTCCCTCTGGGAAAAGCTTGGCTGCTCCTCCAGAGTGTGGATGAGCTAGACAGGGAGTCAGCATTCACTCCACAAAGCCCCATACCCTCCCTATTTCTGTGGCCATGTCCCTACCTGGGTCTGGCCAGTCCCCAGCCCCACCTCCCTACCAGCTGAGACTCCCCTGCCCTGCCTATCCCCACCATCCATGTAGCTCTCACTGTGAGAAGGAAGAGCTTGCTGTTGAGCAAATTGGAGAGTTGTGTGAGGCCCTGGCGAATGGTGACACAGCAACCCTCTTCCCCAGGCCCCTCAAGCCTTGGCTTCAGTGGGCAACCACCATGGCCGGGGAAGAAGGCACGCTCAGCATATGTCCGGTAATCCAGGAAGGGTATCCCACTGGCCTCTAGGTCACTGGTGAGGTCTGTCATCTCAGTCATCAGGTCTGCAGGCCAGGACCCACAAAGATGTGGGTTCAGGCCTGGTGGATACCCTGTCCTCCCACCTGTACCCCCACACACCTGTGAACTCCTTGCGACACTGGTCGCCCACACCAGTCTCCAGGTTCTCCAGCTGCACCAGCACCTTCTGATAGTCTCTCAGGGCCTGCTTGCTCTTGTGCCTGGAGCCAGAGGTCAGGCATCAGCCACAGGCCCAGACTAGGATGGCCTCTGGCCTGGGACCTGCCATGGGAAATTTGCCCACATGTGCTGAAGAGGGAGCATCCTCACCTGTACATGAGCGTGAGGAAGAGCACCGCAGCAATCAGCACAGTAGCACCCAGGCCCAGGCCCACCTGGGCCTCCACAGGAAAGGTGGACATCGTGGGCTCTGCTTCATACTGGACAGGGCCCAGAGCCAGGCGCACATTGCCCATCTGCACCTGGGGGAGCAGGGCTCCTGAGCATGGGCCTGCAGCACGCTGGCCCTCCACCAGGGGCGCACACTCACCACAAACTGCGGCAGGGTGCCTGAACCATTGGCCGGTTGAGGGGCACGGTGGGGTGGCTCACAGTACAAGTGAGTAAGCGTAAGCGTCTTCACCAGGCACTCTCCATCCCCAATGTGCACCCGCACCTCCTCCTTGCTGATCCCCAGGTTGAGGCCCTCGCCCTGGGACACATAACAGGAGCCTGAGCTTGTGGGATCCCCACCCCCATCCTCCTCAGGATGATGAGTGCACAGGCAATGGCACACTGGTGGTACACCTACCTCCACATCCAGGACGTGACCTGGCTTGAGGCGGTAGGGGTGAGTGAGTCCCTCATGACTGAGTGGAACCAGGCGAGGGTTAGGCTGATACAGAAATCCCTGGCCCCCACTAGCACTGGCAAAGTCTACTTGCATGTTGTCTAAGGCAAAGAAGACCCTCTTTGGAATGGCCCCATCTGGCACCGCTGGACTGTGGCACAGGAGGAGGCTAGATGAGTTGACAGAGCACAGAGTGGAGCACTGGAGGGGGCAGAGATGCAGATCAGTGAGTGGTCTTAGTAATCCTCCCTGCCCCCTCACTAAGTATTCCCTGCAGATGACCCTATTCTTTGCTAGTGGTAGTACGGGGCTCACCTGTAGCAAGCCACTCTCAAGCTGGATACAAGCCTGGGGATCTGCAGCAGGGGCACCGCAGCTCCTCCTTGGGTTCACATCCTGGCCCTGGACTCCCAAAGCCTTTACCTGGTCCTCATCCTCCAGCCACACAGACAGCAAGGGCTGCCACACGACATCTAGGCCTATACCCCTGACGCGAATCAGTCGTCCACCCCTGTGCCAGGATGGAAGTCAGAGAGTTGAGAGGATCTTGGGTAGCTCAGCCTTAGTACCCTGTCTTTCCAGAAGTTCACTGCGAGTTGGCCAAGCACTCACCCCCGGAAGCTAACATTCGGCTCTGCTGCCACCAGCTGGGGATTAGCAGTATATCGAAATGGGGTGGTGAGCAGTTTGCGCTCAACATGTCCAAAGACTACAAGGACCACTGCTTCTCCTGGCTCTGCTTGGGGCATGGTGTGGCATATGATGGCTTCAGGACACACAGGCTCCTGGCTGCAGGGGAAGGGATATTCTTACTTTGGGCTCAGCCCTAGACCTGGCCCAGTCCTTCAGGAAGAGACCCACTTGCTAGTGGGTTACTAGTACCACTTGGTTACTAGTACCACTTCGTTTAGAATTTCAGGGAAGCCTTGAATCCACTGCCCCATTGTATAGGATTTGACAGTGGCCAGGCTCACTTTGACAGGTGAGCTGTGTTGGATACTTACATGAGGCAAGGTTGGTCACCCACAAAGGCACTGATGTTGCCTCCTGTCTGTAGGTACTGCCCATGGATGGTGAGCTGGGTACCCCCTGACTGGGGGCCCCACTGAGGACTCAGGCTTAGCAGGACAGGGTCCTGGGGAACAGAATAGGATGGGGTAGACACAAGGCCCATCCATCCTCAAGGCCCTCTAGCTTTGAGGTAAAGGACCACTTACTGGTTTCTTGAATCAGGGGCTTCAGTTGACTATACCCTACTTCTTGAAGTGCCATGCCTTTCTTCTTCCACCTTTTCTGCCTAGGCTAGCTCCCCTCCTGTCTGCCCCTGCCCTTGCTACCACCTTCCTTTTGGAGCAGTTTACACCTGGGACCTCCCAAGCTCTAAGCTCTAGGATCCAGTCACCAACTTGGGGTACTGCAGCAAAACTTGCTCTAACCGTCCTACTTTCACCCTGGGCTTTCCACTCCACAGTGGTCCAACCATTTGCCCAGGGCTCAGGCTAGCATCTGGGAGCATCCCTACTTTCCCCACATCTTTTACTAGAGCTGCAACAAGTTTTGCATGCTCTTCACCCTGGATGTCTGCTGTTCTTGCTTCTGCACTGCCTGCCTGCCTGCCTCCTGGCAGTAACAGTGTGCCTGTCATCACAGCACTGCCCCCAACCTGTTCTCCACTGAGATCATGCAGCTTCCTTCTTGGATACAGCAGCAGTGGTTCTTGCTGCCCTTGGATCCAGTTTGACATCTTTATATAGTCCTCCTTCCCACCATGCCCTGTATTAGGATCACCTTAGGGGAGTTACTGACCTGGTAGATGAAGTGCTGGGTTGAGATGCCAGGAGGACGACTCTTAATGGCTACTTGGACAGGCCCAGAAGTGCCATTTGGAGCAGGAGATGTCACACACACAATCCTGGTGAATCAAGATCCAGTAGCCGCTCAAGCCCTGGGGGAGCCTGTCAGGGGCTACCTGGAGCCTACTCTTCCTCTGCCGCTTGTTTCCCTTTTGTGCTCTGACTCAGGACCTCACATTTCTTGGCTGCAAGCCTCCCCTCTCTCTGGGTAACTAGTTTCTGAAGGCCTACTCTACCCTCCCCAGCCTGCTGAAGTGCCTCACCGGGCAGAGATGCTGTAGAGAGAAGCGTCAGGGTTGCAGGGCCGGCCAGCCACAGTCACAGCATTTTGCACATCATTAAAGGCCTGGCCCAGGTTGGAACCCAGGATGGTGATGGCCAAGCCACCTTCTGGGGGACCAGTCAGGGGTTCAATCTGTAGCAGAGAAGGATGGCAGATAGGATCCCCCAAAGTCACATCCCACTCTGCAATGGTGGTGGCCAGTTAGCCAACTACTGGAAAATGTCTGGACCAAACTACTAGAGACTGGGAGTCTGAGGCAAGCCACTTGACATGGGGGACTATTGGACAGTGGAGGCAGGGACCTTGGGGAATGGAGAAGCCAGGCTTTACAGGGGGTAGAGTCTCACCACATCAATGGTGGGTGTAGGACATAGCTGTTCCACAGCATCTGGTGGGCACAGTGGCCCATAGCGGCAGGAAGGCTGGCCAGCGCCACACCACAGACAGCTTAGGCTTCCATTGGCTGCCTGGCAATGGCTGCAGTCAGGGTGACCCACAGCACAGTCATACAGAGTCACTGGGGAAGGTGGGACAGCATGTTGAGCCACTGCCCATGAGCCTCATATCTTGCCCCCCACCTGTCACCTCAGGACTCACCATGAAGATCATGGGCATTGTCCAGCCGTTGGATCTCACCTCTGGTTATGTAGATGGGCACTGGGAGCTCCCTCTGGGACATAGAGGGGTGGAACTGTGGGCAGAGGGTAGGGTCAGACTTGACCCCCCACTTGGGGACATCTCTGCCTCCTACTTCCTCCAGAACACCGTCCTTAGAATGAGTGTGATTGTCCTCTGCATCTCTAAGCAGAGAAACAGAGGCTACAGGGGCTACAGGCACCCTGCTTCTGATACACGCCCAGGGCTTTTGTAAGTAATGGTAAGAGGAAGAGGGACTGGGC
>LZPO01027426.1:340025-351018 GCA_001675575.1 Neotoma lepida | reverse complement strand
TAAGATTCACACTACAGTTTGTCAAGACAAGATTTCTCTGTGTAACCCTGGCTGTCCTGGAACTTGCTCTGTAGACCAGGCTGGCCTTCTCAGATCTGCCTGTCTCTGCTATCCAAGTGCTAGGATTAAAGGCATGTGCCACCACCACCTGGAGGGCCAGAATGTTTAGCAGAAAAGCAAAGAACACTATCTATCTATCTATCTATCTATCTATCTATCTATCTATCTATCTATCTATCTATCTATCAATCATTCTATGTACCATCTACTATTTAAGTTATGTTTCCTGTATCATCTATGAATCTACAATCATAGTTTTTTTCTTTTTGGCTTTTTGAGAAAGGGTCTAACTCTTGGATTTAGCTTACCTGGAATACACTGTGTAGCCTAAGCTGGCCTCAAACTTGTGCCAATCCTCTTCAACAGCTTAAGTGCTGGGGTTATAGGCCTGAGCTACCATGCCTGGGTAACTTATTGTTCTACTAATCTATCACCTACTAATCCATCACCTATTTCTCTTTTTTTTTTGGTTTTTCGAGACAGGGTTTCTCTGTGTAGCTTTGCACCTTTCCTGGAACTCACTTGGTAGCCCAGGCTGGCCTCGAACTGACAGAGATTTGCCTGCCTCTGCCTCCCAAGTGCTGGGATTAAAGGCGTGCACCACCACCGCCCAGCATATTTCTCTATCTTAATAGCAATTTATGTATCTGTCTATCTATACCCATCTATTAACCACTTGTTTTCTGGTGAGATTCATAGAAGTCTCTTTGAAGTACACAGTTCAGCTGTGTTTTGTAAATTTGCAATATTGCACAACCATTACCTCTGTTGTTCCAGAACATTTTTCATCACCTTCCCCCAAAAGAAACCTTGTATTAATTAAACAATCTCTTCCCATATCCATTCTTCCAAACCCCCAGCTCTGGAAGCTGTACATTTGCTTTGTGTTGCTATGGATTTGTCTATTCTGGATAATTTCATTTAAATGCAATCATATAATACTTAGACATTTATGTCTGGTTTGTCAGTATCATGTCTTTAAGGTCTGTGCATGTTGTAGCATGTGTCACTGCTTCACTACCTTTTATGGCCAAATAATATTCTACTGTATGGATATGCCACATTTGTCCATCTGTGGGCACTCAGGCTTCTGTGAATATTGTGTAGAATCTATACAATAAACATCTACACCATGGGTTTCTGACTGAATGGCTGTTCTTGGTTCTTTTGGTATGACACAAGGGTGGGAATGCTGGGCAGTACAGGAACTCAGCTTAGCTTTACTAGAGCTGCCCACATCACCCCCTCCCTATCCTGCCTGTCTCTGTCTCCTGAGTACTGGGGTTTGTTTGTTGAGACAGGGTCTCACTATATAGTCCTGGAACTCACTATGTGGACCAGGCTGGCTTTGAACTCATAAAGACCCACCTGCCTCTACCTCCCAAGTGCTGGGATTATAGGTGTGTATGCCACCACGCCTAGCTTACACCCCAGAACTTCTACCAGACACCAAGTCCAGGAGGCAGGAGTGTACTTTCCAGAGGTTTTTACTGAGGGGGCTGAGGGGGGCACCCAGCCAGAGGGCTGAGGGCCCAGGAAAGGCACACAGCGGCAGTGTGTGGGGGTCTCCTTCTTGGTGAGGGCTGGCTTAGCAGACACAGCACGTCCTATGACCCCTCTTTGGCACTGAGCTGGGAACACTGTGCCCTCACTCCTGCCTAGCTGGCAGAGGGCACCCCCAGTGGCAACTGGCAGTGTAGGCTGGTGAGGGGCCAGGTTTGGCACCAGAGGCTGGGCAGACCGAAGGGACCACCCAGTCACCTCCTGTGCTGGCAGGGTGCTCATGTTGGCAATTCAGACAGCTATAAACTGGGAATCCAATAAATTAGGTTGTAGAAGGTGGAGGAGTGGGAAGGCCAGGGCTACATTCTTCTCATGGTTCAGAAGGAACACTGTGCTGTTCTGGGGGTTAACATGGGGAAGGGTACACTTTGGGCCCTGTCTGATCCTATGCCCCATTTGGCTGTTTCCATGGGGTGTGTTCTGTGGGACAGGGGCATTGGCTGGCGCCACCCTAAGGGATAGCAACAAAGGGATGGATCAAAGGAACAATGAGGGATGTAACCCACAACCACCAGGCTTGACACACATTCTGGCTGCTGGCAGTAAGGGGGCAGCTCCTGCTTACTTCCTATGGCTCAGCCATACTGGTGTAGGGTCAGGACTGGGGTCTTCCAAATCCTCCACCCCTCCCCAGAGAAAAGTAAAGGGCATATTACCCTAACAGGGCACAGTTCATGGAGCAGACCTCAGGGTGAAGGTGGGATGGGGCCAGAAGGAAGCAGTGTCCTCATTCATATCCACTTGCTGGAGAGTGGGGTCTTCAGGGAAGGCAGGCAATTGGCTAGGATGCTTGGGAAGGGGAAGGCATGCAGGGCAGTGAAGGGAGGGTGGGAGCTGCAGCTTCCTTCATGTGATCCGAGAGCCTGGAGAAGGGTAGGGGCTGGGGACAAGGTCCCCAGTTAAGTGGGGACACCTGGGACAAGGCGCTGAACTGGGGCTGCAACCTCGCCAAGGATCTGGCGGAGCTCCTGAAGGCGCCCCTGCATCTTGGGGATGCCTGCCAGCTGCTGCTCCAGGCGCTGCTTTTCCTCAGTTAGGCTCAGGCGGGCTGCAGAGTCCAGCTTCTCAAACTTCCAGCCTCCCTCCCCATCAAACTGCAGCAAATGTGTGTGGTACTTCCTGAACAGGAGAGAGATGGAAGGCTGTCACAGCTGCTTTCCCACCTCAGGTGGCAGCCCCACCCATAACTCCAAGAGCACCTACCATAGGGAGGGCCGATGGGTGATGGACAGTAGTGCGATACCAGCATCTTTGGCTGCTTGGAAGATCTTGCCTTCCACGTCAATGCTCACAGCACTAGTGCACTCATCCAGGAGGGCGTACTTTGGCCTTAGGGTGGGAGTGGGTGAAGAGGAAAGTTGTGGGTTTCCCACCACTGCCCAATTTCCAGCCACTTGTGAACCATGGCCCTGCTGTACTGGGAGGAGGGGAGAGGCTCCTCCATGTAGTTGTCTTCCTCCCATTTTCTCTCTCTTGTTGGTTCCAAATCACTGAATGTCCTTGAAAGACACAGCAGTGCTCACCTGTGGTAGAACATGCGGGCCATGCCAATCCTCTGCTTCTCACCTCCAGACAGGACGTCCTTCCAGTCACACACAGCCTCCCAACCTGGGCAGGAGGTGAGGGGCTCAGCTCAACTGAACAGGTACCCAGTGAGAGTCAGGGTAGGACCAGGGTTAAGTGAGGCTGATGGAAAGCCAAAGCACTTTTGACCCTGGCTGAACTTGTCCAGCTGCAGACTTCTGCTCTATGTCCTCATCTGCCTATAACACTAATAACTGAAAGACTTGGAACAAGAATTGTCTTTCCCACATAAGATATGTTGCAGTCCCACCCCTAGAAGGATTTGGAGAGAGGGTATTTCCAAATGTGCTCAGGTTGAAGTCAAGAGAGTGGACCCTAATCCAGTGTGACTGGTGCCTTTATAGAAAATGGACATTTAAACACAGAGACATGTATAGAGAAAAGATGATGTGAAGACATACAGTGAAAAGTTGGCTGGCTATCAGCTAAGCAGAGTCCATTGGTGTGTCCTTCCTCATAGTCTCTGAAGGAGCTTGCTTTGCCACACCCAATTTTGTTTCCAGAATGCCAGAAAACAAAGTTCTCTGTTGAAGCCTGTGAGTCTGTGGCACTTACTCATGGCAGCCCCAGGACACCTAATGGGTTGACAATAAAGAATCTGCCAACACTGCCCTCAGCAGGCAGCAGATGTTGAGGGCAAAGAACCCCAGAGATTGTTAGAGTGTTCTCTCCAGAACAGAGGCTCCTCACCAGAGGAATTGGGCCATAGCTCATGGCCTGGTGCCACTATGCTGGTATAGAGGACTGAGTGAGCATGCGAGGAGGGTGACTTGTCAGGACTGTGTAGCAGAAGTGGCATCTCCTCTCCTATCATCCACCCTATGTTTCTACATGACTAGAAGTTTCCTTAGGGCATGTGAAATATTTTAGCTTGCCCTCTTGTGAATGGTAACCATGGTGCTAATTCTAGCCCCCATCATACATGTAGTACTCATGGAACCTTCCTGGGAAGACAGAAGGCAAGTATCCTTTGTCTTTGTCTTTCACCACTTCCTCCACCCTACAGCCTGGGACTGGATGTGATGGTTACAGCAGTCATATTGGTAACTTAGTGACATTAGGAATGGAAGTCATGCACAGCATCATAACCTTGGTATAAGAGCCTGTATCCCCAGAGCCTATAGTGAACATTTCTGTCCCCCAAACTGTGGCTTGTTTCTTTTGGGATTTACAGCACAGTGGGATAAATCCGTAAATGACTTGAGCCATTATGAGAACTAGCATGGTACTGTTATTCAGAGTTGAATTCAATCCTAAGAGATTGCAATAGTTGGCTAAAGGTACTAGTCATTCAGGTAACCACACTGCAGGAGATGTTCCTCAATAAGCTTTCTCTTCTCAAAAACACTTTCTGTTGTCACTTGTCCCTCTCTCTTGGGGGCTTTCCTCAGAGTATCCCTTGACTCTGCTCTCCACTCACATTCCAAGCCTCTGTGCAAACAGAAACATGTACCTGGCCATTTTACCCTACCTACAGAAGGGTCAGCTTGTTCAAATGCAAAACTGATCTGAACTTCCAGTATCTCATAGAGGCAGCCAATATCTTTGTACCCCAAGCCCCATTTGCAACCTATCCTGCTGTCATCTGGCTCCCTAACAAGATAATTGTCCTAGGTTCTTCTTCTTCTTTTTTTTTTTTTGACAGAGGGTTTCTTAGGTAGCCAATGAGGCAAGTGCTCTGCTACAAGTCCCCTTTCCTGGCACCCAAGCAACATCTTTACCCTTTCTCCCTGGCAGGAACTTTGAAATCCTAGATGCTAAGGTAACTCGATTAGGGGAGAGGCCAGAGGTAGGTTGGCAACAAGTTCTCGATTAAAGTCTTGGGACAAAGGGTGACTGGTGTGTGACCCCATGCCCTGTCCCTACCTCCCTCCCGTTGCAGGATGTGGCGGAGATGCACGATGCCCAGGATGGCTTCCAGCTGCTGCTCCGAACAGCCCTTCCTCCTCATATCCTCCGCAGAATCGGGATAGATCACTTGGTCACGCAAGGAGCCCACGGACATGTAGGGCCTATGGGAAAGCTGCATGTCCACTGGGGCAAGGTAGCCTTGTTTCCTAGCAGTGCTCTGTGCCTTAGTAGGCTCCAGAGTGGCTGTGGCCACAAAGCTTTCCAACTGTTGACATGCCATACCCAGGCACTCCCCCAGCTAACATGTCCGTATACTCACATATGTGCATGGATACAAGTATGTGTACCACCCCCACTTGTGAGCATGAGTGTAAGAACCACCATCCTGATCTGAAATAGACAGGACTAGTTTGTGCTCCTGACTATTGGGATCTGGTGTAACATCTTGGCATCCTCTCCTGAGAGGTGGACTCTTCCACTGCACAGATGGGAAAAGGTGGGGAAGACACAGGGAATGGATTTACTCACCTCTGAGGGATATAAAACATGCGCTGGGGTGGGGGCTTATAGAGTACACCACTGTATGTGGGCCAGAGTCCACCCAGGATTCGGAATAGTGAGCTCTTGCCACAGCCATTGGGGCCTGTGATGAGCAGGTGCATGCCTTCTTCCACCTGTGGAAGAATCAGGGCATGGCATCCAGAGCTTCAGTTTCTTTCCCCACATCCTGAATCACTGTGCCTCCTTCCAAGTCTCAATAAAGCTTTCTACATCTGGGATGGGGATGCAGCTCAGTTGGTAGGGTGCTTGCTGAGCAGACACAGACCATGGGTTCAATCCTCAGTACCACATAAACCATGTATGTTTGTAATGCCAGCACTTGAGAGGTATAAACAACAAGATCATAAGTTCAAGTTCAATTCAACTTAAATTCTTGGCTACACAGTAAGTTCAAGGCCAACTTGAGTTACATGAGATCCTGTCTCAAAAAAGGAAGTGAATACGATAGGAAGGAAGGAAGAAAAGCAAGCAAGCTAGCTTCCTATATGTAAGACTGACAGGTGGGAAGGGTTTTGCTATGTTGCCCAGGCTGGTCTGGAACTCAGTCTTCCTGCCTTAGAATCCCAAGGGCTGGGATTTTAAGTGTGTGCTAGCAAGTCTACTCTTGGTTTCTTGACAAGTGACTACAAGGCCATGGGGAGGGGGTCCAGTATGCAGAGCCTCAGTTGAATGCCAGGTCTAGGATATAGGGGAATGGACAAGACTTGATTCTGTCCCCTAAGGCCCTAACATGCCTGGATAGCACAAGCCAAACACAGGGGCCTCATTGGCCTTTAGGGCCCAGAGTAGCTGAGCACTGGAGTTCTGGCAGCAGTAGTAGGAAGGTGGGATTAGTCCATTTAGTGTCACTGTTAGCTAGTCAAAGAAACTGGGTCGCAAAGGAAGCACAGCACCCTGAAGTAGATATGGCATGGCCATCCCCAGCACTACCATCCTTAGTCCCTTTCTTTCAGTGTAGCTGTTTCCTTATCTGCAAGTGATAAGAGTGTTGCTGCATAGGGCTCCTGGGAGGATCCAGGTTCCGGCCTTTGATTTACCTTGAGCAATGTGATGACCTGTGTACCCTGAATTTATCTGAAGTACTATGTCCTACTGTCTCAGAGTGGGACCTGTCTTTGCACATGAAATTAGCTAAATGAACACTAAGGCATACTGGAGGGGAGTGGGCTAAATCCAACATGGTTGGAGTCCTTACAAAGAGGTAAGATTCAAATAGACACACATAGAGGGGTGTGTATGTGTGTGAGGAGAGGCAGAGAGTATAGTGACACAGCAGAAATCCAGAAACATTAAGAACTGTCAGTGAACCAGAAGTCAGGCAAGGCCTGGGGTACACATTCTCTTCAAGAAGGAATCCATCTAACCCCTTGAAGCTAGACTTCTGGCCTCCAGAATATGGAAGGAGTCCATTTCTGGTGATAATGCTGCCCAGTCCAGGGGGCTTGTTTAGGGAAGCCCCAGGACACTCACCAGCATAGGACAGACAGTTGGTTCTGGAGGACAGGAGTGGCAAGAGGGTTTTAGGCTCCCTGGGGCCCCAGCCCTACTCTTCCACCTGATTCCTTGGCAGCCTTGCTCTCCACTCAGTTTCAATCTGCTCACCCAGACTGCAGTATCTTTGCTTCCTTGGGCAAGGCAGGAAACTACGTACCTTGGGTCCATCAGGGACCATACCATTATATGTTATGCTGTTTAGGGAAGGGACATGTTCTGTACACTGCCTCAACTGGCTTTCTAGGATCTTGCCCTTCTTCCTCCTCTCCAGGCTCAGCCAACCCCTCAGTGAAGGCACGAGCCTGATATTCCACTTCTTCTTGCATCTTTCTAGCCTCCTCCCTTGCTAGGACATAGCAGGCCCAGGTCCTTTTGTCCCTTAGCCCCTAACTCAAGTTGTATCCACCTATCTACTTCCTATGCTTTGAGGAAAAGCTTCACTGGGCTTCCTCTCATCAAATGATGATCAACCTTTGGTGGCCCTTATTGTACTCTGGATCAGAGTCTAACTAGAGACTTTTTAAATTAATTAATTTATTTAGTTGCTTTTTTTTGGAGACAGCATCTCACTATGTAGCCCTGGCTGTCCTGGAACTCACTATGTAGACCAAGCTGGCCTTGAACTCACAGAGATCTGCCTTCCTCTGCCTTTTGAGTGCTGGGATTAATGGTGTGCACCACCATACCAAGCAGTGGGTAATTTTTAAGGGCAGCCCACTCTGATTTATCTTTGGTTTCTAATAGCCCAGAGTTCAGGGAAGCCTGGTGGGATGAACAAATGATCAAACCAGGAGTACTTTGGTAACCCTTGGACAACCCTGGTAATTGTTAGTCTCTTTTATCAGCACTCACATTATTGCTTCAGAACTCATGGTCAGAGACACGTTAGTCTCTCAGCTTGACCTTGGCCTATCTTCCACGCAGACCTGGGGGACAATGTCACTGCTAGCACAGCTAAGTGAGATGCCAAGGGCTAGGGTTCATAGATGCAGGTGGCCAGATAAACTGGAAAGTGTACCCTGTCCCCAACTACTTGGCCCAGACTGGTTAGCACTTCAGGTTGGGCATGCTCCTCCACTTGACCTACCCTGATGTTGAGGCTGGCCACCACCACCTCTCCTGTGGGTGTGATGATGGGGATGTTCTCACAGATGATCCCCTGCTCCACATCTACCACCTGGCCTGTAGAGAGAAAGCATGGAAGGATAGGAGCACAGCATTTTTCTGCTTTCCTGTGCCCTGATGTTCACCCCTGCTCCCTTGGCACAGGCTTAATCTACCTTAATAGCAGGCCCTGGGTTCTCAAATAGTATGGTATGGTCTAGGGCCCCATGGAAAAACAGAGATCTTCCAACAAGTTGATAACCCCAGAGTCAAGTAGCATGCTCTTAGTTGCCACCTTTTGGTCCTCTGGAACCTGAGGTATTGAGTGGGTACTCTTGCCCTGTGACAACCCCTCTTGGCAACATTGTAAGATCAGCTACAATGCCTGGCCTCCACGGCTGCAGTACCCTGTGAACCAGCAGCTGACTGGGCTTTCTTTTGTGCTTGCGCTCTGCCTTGACTTCTTTTTGTTTGTTTCTTTTTGAAACAGGGTCTTATACTATAGCCCTCACCTAGCCTTGAATATGCAGCAATCCTGCCTCAGCCTCCCAAGTGCTGGGATTACAGGCATTAGCCATCACTTATGAATGTGAATATTTTATTTATTTACTCATTTATTTAATTTTAGACAGAATACTGACCTTGATATCACCATGCCAACTTTATGTGCTAGTAGGGATTGAACCAAGGGCTTTGTGTATGCTAGGCAAACACTAACTGAGCTATATCCCTAGCCATGTAACCCTTTTGTTTTTATTGCAGTGTCAGGAAATGAACCCAAGGTCTCATACATGTTAGGCAAGAACTCTACTACTGAACTACATATATCCCCATCCCTCGCTGCCTTTATTTATCTGTGTGGGTATATGATATCCAGCAATGAGAGTCCATAACCCTCTCTGTCTTAATTGGTAACCCAGACCAACACACTTGGGAGGGTGTATCAGCAGCTGAACCGGTAGCCAGTGCTTGGAGAATGCAGGCTGCTGGGCCAGTCCCCTCCCAAGTGACCTAGTCTTCAATGATCTTTCTGGCAATGAGTGCTGAGTGGATGAGACAGGGTATACACGGGTCCTTGAGTGTTGGGTGGTAATGTGAAGAGACAAAGCAGTGGGTAGGAAGGCAGAGGAAGCACTCTGCACAGAGGGTACCTTACCTTGGATCTTCAGGGGCTCCTCTATATGCACACCAGATTGTACCATGGCTCCAGGCCTAGCCTGAGCCTCCTCTAGATCCCTGGTCCTCTTAAAACGACAGTGCTGGACATCTTCAAATACCTGGAACATCTCGAACACCCTGGCTGTATAGCCAGCCAGCTCTGTCACCTACAACAAGGGTGACATGGGCTCAACCTCAACTAGTTTGGGAGTGGGAGAGCAGGCAGGGTGGGAGCTGCACTGAGGTTACCTCCTTGTAGGATGACATGATCCTCTCGGTGGCATCTGCAGCAGCTGTGAGGAGGTTTCGGGCAATGGTGAAGGCTTCTGTGCGCTCACTAACAAGCTCCTCCTCCTTCATTTCCAAGGCTGCCTTCTTCATGGCTTCTGAGTCTACAAACCAAGGTTGGGGGTAGGAGAGACAGTGGAAAGTCACAGAGCCACCATGGAAAAGATGAACATTGTACATACTATGTTATGACAGACAGATATACAGAAATACGTTCTCCACCTCACAACATAAATGAAAACTGACTGACTCACAGGAGAAAATGGGTAAAACTTTGTTCTTAGATTTGATTTCTTAGCTGTGAGACTAGAAACATAAGCAGTTAAAGAAAAACAGATCAACCTGAACTTCAAAATAAATACTTTTGAGCACTGAGGGACATCATCAGCAAAGTGCAAAGGCAACATACAGACTGGGAAAGAATATTTGTAAATCGCATGGCTAGTAAATGTATAGTCCTCTAAAACTTTTCTTAGCCCACAGAGAAACCTAGCATTTGGGTTGTGGAAGCAGGAGGATCTTGAGTTCACAAAGATGGCAAATGATATACATATAAATGGGCCAGGTGTGGTAGCTCACACCTATAATCTCAGTACTCTGAGGCTGAGGGAGGAGGATTGCCACAAGTTCAGGGCCAACCTGAGCTATAGTGTGAAACATTTTCTCAAAAAATTAAGGATATAATATAAGGTGGGCTGGTGAGGTGGCTCAGCTTGTAAAGGTGCTTGCCACCAAACCTGATGACCTGAGTTTGATCCCCAGGTCTGTATGGTGAAAGTTGAGAACTAACTCCCCAAAATTGTCTTCTGACTTCTACGTGTATGTAGCAACATGTGTACTTCCTTATCCTACTATCATAATAAATAAGTAAATATGTCATCCTAACTAGGGAAGCTGGAGCAATGGGAGGTAAGAGCAGACATTGGCCAGGTGAGAAGTAGGACCCCTACCCATGGCTGGGAGGAGATAAAAATGGAAAAACACTTGGCAGTTCCTTACAAAGTTAAACAGTGAATTACCAAAGGACCTAGGAATTCCTCTCCTAGCTTTATAGCCAGGAGAAACAAAAATATGAGCTCATACAGAATCTTGTATGGAATGTTCACAGCAGTGCTATTCATAATAGCCAAAAGATGGAAACAACCAGCCCGTTTGGTAATGGATGAATGGATGAAGACATTGAAGTGTATCTTGAAGAAAAACAAAACTAGATCCCTATCTCTCGCCCTATACAAAACAATTCCAAATGAATCAAATACCTTTTGTACTTTGGTATGAGGATACACTCTTGAAATCCCAGCACTTGGGAAGTTGAAGATGAGGATCAGAA
>LZPO01027426.1:309578-324246 GCA_001675575.1 Neotoma lepida | reverse complement strand
GTCACATTGGACGGATAGAAAACAAGTATTACCTTCTCAGAGACAAACTAATTAACTGCCCTTTTGTTCATCTGTGAAGGAGTGCTATTAGCAAGGCTTTTCATTTCAAGAGGTTCCTATAGCAGTTCATGTGGGCTTATACTCAGTGGCTTTTATATACTCTTATGACCACCTATGTTTCCAGGATACTGGCTTTTATATACTCTTATGACCACCTATGTTTCCAGGATACTCTAGTTATTTTAGAACTGATGCTAAGAGAACTAACTAGCCTGTGACATTGGTCCAGATAGTGCTGCTTTTTAGTCATGTAGACAGCAGTGTGGTCTTTTCCCTTGAAGCCTGACATCATCATCTTTTTAAAATTGTTTTGTCTTTTACTTTCTGTTTATTTGTCATTGTTATTACTATTTTTTGTTGTTTGAGACAGAGTCTCTCTATGTGGCCTGGGCTGTCCTAGAACTTGCTCTGTAGACCAGGCTGGCCTCAAATTCAGAGATCTGTCTGCCTCTGCCTATGCCAAATGCTGAGATTAAAGAGATGTGTGCCTAGCTGCTTTTTGTTTGTTTTGTTTTCTCATCTTAAGACATGACAGGGTTGGAGAGATGGCTCAGCAGTTAAGAGCAATGGCTGCTCTTCCAGAGGACCCGGGTTCAATTCCCAGCACTCACATGGCAGCTCACAACTGTCTGTAACTCTGGTTCCAGAGGATCCGATACCTTCATACAGACATACATGCAGGCAAAACACCAACACACATAAAATAAATCTTTAAAAAAAAGGAAAAAAATATGAGCGGGTTTTTGTTTTTGTTTTTTTCTTTGATTTGAGATAGGGTCTCACCCTGTAGTCTAGGCTGGCATTAAATACCTGGCTCAGTCTCTTGAGTGCTGGGGTTATACATTTGGACCAGCACGCCTGGTAAAACAGGGCTCCCAAGTACAAGACAGACTAATTAAACAGCCTATCTGGAAATGGGGTTCTGTTTTATCCTATAGTGTACGTAGAAAACTAAGTGTTTGACAGCATGTCTTAGAGACAGAACTGAGACCTCTTTGCCTATGCATAGATGTAAAGTCTTTCCAGGTCGTTCAGCTGTATAGTATTGTAAACTCCAGCATTAACATGCATTATCCACAAGATTTTGAAAGATAAATGGGTCAGAGAGCAGCAGGCTCAGGTCTGTGGCCTTGATAGGTGGTATCAAGATGGAAGGGGAGACAAGCAAGCTGGTGCTTGCCTTTAATCCCAGGACTCAAGAGGTAGGTGCAGGTGGATCTCTTTTTGAGGCCAGTCTGGTCTACATAGAAAATTCCAGGATAGCCAGGGTTACATAGACCCTATCTCAAAAAACAAAAAAAGATGGAAGGGGAACGTTTTACAGTGAGGTGGTAGTGAGCCCATATAGAGACAGGGAACCAATAAAGCTCTTGACTGGCTGTTGAATGTTTGTTGTTTTGCTATAGTGAGCTATCAGTCTGTTCCCTTGCTTGGACTTTATTTTCTTTACTCTGCTTTGAAACATCATGTCCTGTTTCAGAGACGTGATGCCCACGTAGGCATGGAGTACTCCTTTTCTCAAGTTCCCAGCAGAAACTGCAGGGTAGAGTGTGGGTTAGTGTTGTGCACAGCTCCACCCACTACCTGCAGCATTGGGCATTTTCCCTTAATGTTCAGGGCTTGATGGGATTTGTTCAGACAGGACTTCTGAACAGGCTAAATGTGCCTATAGATTTCCCAGGCATAGCTGTTGGGTGCCAGTTACTCACATATCTTTTGAAATGCATTTAGCAAGAAAGACTCCATGAGGCAGCTTTTTCCACTTACGGTTTGAGCAGCTTCTGAGATAGGAACCAATAAGGTCTATACAGGTCTTGCTTAGAGATGAACTTCATGAAATGCCAGGCTATAATAGTGTAGTAGTACTTTTTTATCAGGACCATCAGCCTGCAAATGAGACTTATTTATTATTAATTATGAAAGCTCAGCCTTAGCTTAGGCTTGTTACTAACTAGTTCTTGTAACTTAAATTAACCCATTTATATTAATCTATGCTCTTTTATGTGGCTTGTTACCCCATCTCTGTACTGCCCATCCTGCTTCATTTGTATCTGGCTGGCTGGCGACTCCTCCTTTCTTCTTCCTAGAGTTCTCTCTTTGCCTAGAAGTCCTTTCTATACTCTCCTCCTAGCTATTGGCCATTCAACTTTTTATATCACCAATCATAGCAATACATCTTCACACAGTATACAAATATCCCACATTACCCCCTTTTTGTCTAAATAAAAAGGAAAGATCTTAATGCTAACATAGTAAAACTATATACAGTAAGAACAATTATCAGGTATGAATTATATTCACAATGTCCAGTTTGTTTCTATTTGGCATATTCAGAGAAAATACTCTAGTATTTATCCTTTCTTAGTCCAAAGTTTTATACCTAAACCACTTTCTATCATAACTTGTATTACCATCCTAAAAATATCTTTTTAGACCTTAAAACATTTTCTTAGATAAACAAGCTTTAATGTCTTTCAACCTGATAAACTTGACATCTTTTATGTAAGTTTTTTTTTTTCTGAATTTGGTAACAAGGAAAACTGTTGGCAGAGTTTCCCTGTCCCAGCAGCCACTTCCAGATTACCACACTGAGGCTTATATTACTTCTAACTACTCGGCCAATGGCTCAGGCTTGTTACTAACTAGATCTTAAAACCTAACCCATTTCTATTAATCTGTGTGCTGCCCCAAGGCTTGTGGCTTTTACCTTTATCCCATTTTGTGTGTCCAACTTGTTTGTTCTCTGGCTGGTGACACTTCTGACTCTGCCCTTCCCTCATCCCATCATTCTCAGTTTGCCTTTCCCGCCTAAATTTATCCTGTTCAGCTATTGGCCAGTCAGCTTGTTTATTAAACCAATCATAGTGACATATAGTCACACAATGTACAGAAGGATTATTCCATAGCATTTTCTCCTTTTTGTCTAATTAAAAAGGTTTTAACTTTTTTTGTTTTTTTGAGACAGGGTTTCTCTGTGTAGCTTTGAAGCCTGTCCTGGAACTCGCTTTATAGACCAGGCTGGCCTCGAACTCACAGAGATCTGCCTGCCTCTGCCTCCTGAGTGCTGGGATTAAGGGCGTGCACTACCACCGCCCGGCGGAAGGTTTTAACTTTAACATAGTAAAATTATATAGAACAAAAACAATTACCAAGTAAGAATTACAGTTACAATATCCAGTCTATTTCTATTTGGCAAAATTAGATAACATCACTCTATTATTTATCTTATCTTGGTAAGTCTAAAGTTTTATACCTAATTTGCTTTCTATCATAACTAAGGAAAACTATAAGTTTAATTATTTAGTCTTCAACTCCATCAAAGACCCCAGAAGGGTGAAATGTTACCTAATGACAGGGACATCGGGCTGTCTGGAAAGTTACCCAGAGTTCCTCTACAACGTTGAGGCATCCAACTCTGGCCTACAGGCCTAGCATATCTGACAGACTTTCCTGTGAAGTGGAGAATTTTGAAGGACTGTCCTACCTTGTTTTGGCAAAGTTCAGCAGTCACCTTTCTTGTGTCCTGCTGGTCCAGTTTGGACAATGACTGTCAGCAATTGAGGCATGGGCAGTTTTTTTTGTCCATATGGCTAGCTTTTGCCATAAAGAAAACAAACTCCATATGGAGTTTCTTCAATGCCCATCAGCTTCTCTGAAGTAGATTGGTGCTTCCAGAAGCAGGAGCAGACGTGTCTCACTGTCATGAAAAGCCTTAGGTTATTAAACATATTAAATGCCATATTCTGTAGGTCTTTGAAGTATTTGAAGACCATTTATCTAAATATATGTGTGTATGACTTTGAAAACATACTAACATGACTATAAGTTTGACTATTATAGATGACTATTAATCTATAATTTCTTAATTATACATTACATTTTTAAATGAGCTGCATAAACACAATACCTTAAGCAAGAGTAGAAATATACATACAGTATAACAAAATTAACTTTAAATTTTTATCAAGAAACCAAAATCCATACCAGTGCAAAAAATTTTGAGATTAGTAGTTGTTTTTTGGATTAAAGTAGATTCAATAATCTACCTTTTCCTATATCCCCTCCCTTTTCTTTTCAGAAAGAGATCCTTGAATCCAATCTCTTACTTAGTTTTTTTCTGACCATGACCAGTAACAACTTGCACCTAACGCTCCCCTAAACAATGACAAACATCCACTGAACAGCCAGAGACCACCATCCCACCTTTTGAGAATGTAGGTATCCTGTTCTCTAGACTGCTTCCTGTTGTCTGAGGGCAACAGCATCTTTAGGGGACCTTGAGAAAATTGGGATAATAGTCAAGTCCTGGGAGATCTAGCTGTATTTTTTTTTGTTTAGTCNTCTGGTGACAACGTCATTTTTAGGGACCCTGAGAAAATTGGGATAATGGTCAAGTCCTGGAGAGCTAGCTGTATTATTTTTTGTTTAGTCTCTGTATGATGGAAAAGTGTAGAGCTTATCTGAAGTCCTGTCTGGAGTAATCTGTGAGGCTAGACCATCTCGGCTAGCAGCTTTGAAGTTGTTCTAGATACAGAATTTTGAGGAAACTGCAACAGAAGCATCCTGAGAGGCTGGATCACCTGGGCTATTTGTTTTTATTGGTGTCTGTTTTTTTTTTCTGAAAACACACAAACTTTTAAAGGTAACATATGTATCTGCATTAACACAAGTATGGAGGGGCTGGAGAGATGGCTCATCAGTTAAGAGCACTGGCCATTCTTCCAGAGGTCCTGAGTTCAATTCCCAGCACCCACATGGCAGTTTACAACTACTTGTAACTCTACCTCCAGGGGATCCGACACCCTCACACATACATACATGCAGGCAAAATACTAATGCACATAAAATTAAAAAATAAATAATTAAAAAAAAACACAAGTATGGAATGTGTGGTTCACACAAGTCAGCTAAAGATGATTTTTTTGTTTTCTGTTTGAGCAGGTAAAAGGCATTTGTCAACTTTATAAGTCTATTTGGACTGTATAACCAAACCTCTGTCCATGCCATATGAAGCGATGGCATGTAATAGTTAGTCATGAGGACTCTGAAGTCAACAAGATTTATCATGTCTCATCCAGTCTCAGAGCTTTTCTCATGTAGAGGGATCAGCATATATGTCACCTGTCCTGTAGTCATTTTTGTTTTTTTCTTTGTAGCTGAGATCCTCAGGAGGACTCCCCTGATCAAATCTGATCTTTATTAATTTTGAAGAGATCCGTAGCTTTTTGTGTGGAAACAAAGGCATAACCTCTCCCCCAATGCAACATATTTCCTGACTTCTGAAATTAAGACATCTTTAAAATGTATAGGCTGGTTCAATTCAACATTTTTTTCCACAATCCAACATCTCTCAGCATCTGTCATTTTTTATTCATTAGCATTTAAAAATTTTTTTTGATGTTTTATTTACCTTCAGTTACTCTATTTCATGTACTTCTTTTTTTTTAAGATTTATTTATTTATTATGAATACAGTGTTCTGCCTGTGCACCAGAAGAGGGCACCAGATCTCATTACAGATGGTTGTGAGCCACCATGTGGTTGCTGGNGGGCACCAGATCTCATTACAGATGGTTGTGAGCCACCATGTGGTTGCTGGGAATTGAACTCAGGACCTCTGGAAGAACAGCCAGTGCTCTTAACCACTGAGCCATCTCTCCAGCCCTCATTTAAAAAATTTTAAGTCAACAAAACACCATACAGGATCCAGACACCCTGTGTATTTCCCATCCTTACATGGTTTATTCTTTTTATATTACTTTATTCTTTAAAGAATTTATTATTTTCAAACTATTCTATGCTCATTTTTTTCTTCAACATCTAAGCACATTTTTAACCATACTATAACTGTTGAGAGATTTTCTTAGTTTGGACCTGACTTTTTGTGCATCTGCAGCGTTTTCTGGCCTTAGGAGTCAAATCTTAAAGGGCTAGTCCATCCACTGCATGGTTCTATACTGGTGGCTGGCTCAAGCCTGCAAGCAGCAGCCGGTAGCCTTGCCTCTGTATGCTGAGCCTCTGTAGGTTGGATGGGCCCACCTGAGAGACTGCAGGACTAGGAAGCCATGTCTGGCTCCTTGTCCAGAACTTTCCTTATGTATGTATGTATGTATGTATGTACACAGTGTTCTGTCTGCATGTTTGCCTGCAGGCCAGAAGAGGGTGCCAGACCTCATTACAGATGGTTGTGAGCCATCATGTGGTTGCTGGGAATTGAACTCAGGCAGTGCTCTTAACTGCTGAGCCATCTCTCCAGCCCCCAGAACTTTCTTAGCTTTCTCAGGCCCTATGTTTGAATATGTGAGCCTCCATGTTGGATGCCATATGTACTAGTACTTTTTCATCAGGACTTTTTCATCAGGACTGCCAGCCTGCAAATAATGACATGAAGACTTATTATTAATTATGAAAAATCAGGCTTAACTTAGGCTTGTTCCTAACTAGTTCTTATAACTTAAATTAATCCATATTTTTTATATATGTTCTTTTATGTAGCTCATTACCTCATCTCTCTAGTGCTCATCCTGCTTCCTCTGTGTCTAGTTACCATTCTTCCCAGAGTTCTCTCTCTTCCTGAAAGTCCTGTCTATACTCTCCTCCTAGATATTGGCCTTTCAGCTTTTTACTACACCAATCACAGCAATATATCTTCACACAGGGTACAAATATCCCACAAGTTAGTTTGTTGTCCTGTGGTCCCTGTCTCCCTGTCCTCCCACCCCAGATAGGGTTTCTCTGTGTAATAGCCCTGGCTGTCCTGGAGCTCCCCCTGTAGACCGGGGTGGCCTTGCACTCACAAGAGATCTGCCTACCTCTGCCTCCTGAGTGCTGGGATTAAAGGCATACACAACCACCTGGCATGTTTTTTTAAAAGTAAGTTTGTGTGCTTGCTTTTGAGTTTAGGGTAGAGCCAAGAATTGTAGTGGCAAGGCACGTGTTGGGATAGTCTTGTTCTGTCCCTAACTTTAGCCACAAAAGTCTTTGATTTCCTAGTATAGCTTAGTGGGCTAGAAAGATCTATGTAGAAGATACTAGTTGACACAAACTTGATTGGTTTTGGAGATCAGGGATCTGCAGATGTCTGCTTGGGAATTCTAGGGAAATAAGGCTCTGGTGACTGGTGACTTCCTAGTTTAATGCTATGAAGCATAATCTAGGGGGTGTGAAGATGGCTCAGTGGATAAAAGCACTTACTGTGCAGGTGTTAGGACCTGATTTTAAATTCCCAGAATCCACATAAAAGTCAGATGCTGAATGTGAGTGTCTACAGTCCCAGAACTCCTACAGGGAGATGGGAAGTAGAGTACAAGAATCTCTGGCAGTTTGCAAGTCCTGTCTCAAATAAGGTGGAAGGCAAGGATTGACATCTGAGGTTGTCCTCTTACTTCCACAGGTGTTCTGAGACACACTTGTATTTATATTCACACATAAATACAAATGTGCACACTGTATACACAAAGATGATTTAAAAATTAAAAAAGCATAGCCTAGAAAAGTCTACATACCTTCTACAGATAGAGGTGCTGGTTGATAGCAATACTATGAAGATAGTGGGCATAACCAGTTAGAGCCCTCCTCACTTGGGAGATAGTGGGCATAACCAGTTAAAGCCCTCCTCACTTGGGAGATAGTGGGCATAACCAGTTAGAGCCCTACCTCACTCTCATCACTCTCAGCTTTTTGAGAGAGTTGGAGGTAAAGAGGTTATGTTCTGCTGCTGTCCTTGGTTGGGTTGATAGTATACAATTTTTTTCATTCCTAGTTTCCTCTTGGTTGTTTGCCAAGGTAGTCCTTGGAATGATGGGATTCCTAAATATAAGTAACAATGTAAAAATGTTTTAGCTTGTTTTCTAATTATAAAATAATGCATATTTTTAAATACAAAAATTAAACACTCAATCTCTTGTAACACATATTATATAGATAACCATCATGAATACTTTGTTATATGTTGAAATATTTACAACCTGGAATCATGTACACTTTTCTTTGTGATTTTTCCATGTACATGCTGTACTTTAGACATCTGTTGATAGCAATTGCATTCTTTTTAAATAATGCATCATATTCTCCCATAATGATACTAGTTTAATTCCCACTTTATAGGCATGCTTGCATTTGTATACAAAAGATTCTGTAGGATAAATTCATGGAGGTAGAATTGCTGAACCTGAGGGTATGAATTTTTTATTTTCTACCAGGTGTGTTATACCAGTTTATGATCCTACTGGCAGCACTTGAGAGTGCTTGCTTCATGGCACAGATTTAATGCAAAGATACTAGGAGAGCAGGCCATTTTGTAATGCAAGATGAACTTGAAAACCAAGTAGTCTCAAACTAGAAACTACAAAATGAACAGTACCTAGACAATGATATCTTGCCTGTCTCACATGGAGGTGTGTTAAGAGCCTCCTTCAGATTTTTTTTTTGTTGTTGTTGTTTTTAGTCATACGTTTGAGACAGGGTCTCATCCAGTAGCCCTGACTAGCTATGACTTGTGACCCTCATGTCTCAGTCTCTCAAATGCCAGGTTTATAGAGATATATACCATCATGTTCAACTCTTCAGGTAGATTTTTATGTGCTGACTTCAAAAATGTCCCCCCTTTTTTTGTTGTTGGTGGTGGGAGGCAGTGTCTCGTGTAGCCTTGGCTGACCTGGGACTCCCTATGTAGACCAGGCTGGTCTCAAACTCAGATCTTCCTGCCTCTGCCTCCCAAGTGCTGGGATTAAAGGTGTATGCCACCAAGCCCTGCTAAAATTCTTTTTTGAGGTAAGTAGTGGGGAAGATTAGTAGATACACTAAGGTTCCATTTCTGCATTACAGACCAAAGATTCTGAGGACGTATATTATTAAACCAGAGCACTGTGCATTTGACAATGGCTCTTGTGGGAGCAGGGGCTGTTCACTCACTCAACAGTATAGTTTTTGCCATGTGCTGTGTGCCCTGTGCTAAGCTCTAGGGGATATAGAGGAGAAGGCTTTTGCTTTCCGTTTGTAGTCTGCTGTGAGGAAGATGGACAGGAAACACAGATTGAAGATAATGTCAGTGACAAATGTATGTTATAAAGATAACAGAATGATATGACCAGTTGACTTTAATCTGATAGCTGTGTATTTACATTTGCTGTAGGTGATTGTATTAAGAGATTTCTTTTTATAATTTTGCTGTTTGAATTTTTGATGGACATGAATTCCTCTTTAAAAAAGCCTTTAATTACAGTTTATTGGTGGTAGGGGACACATGCATGCCAGAGTGTGTATGTGGAGGTCAGAGAACAACTAGCAAGAGTCGGTTCTCTCCTTTTACCATATGTGTCCTGGGGATTGAACTCAAGTGGTCAGGCTTGATGGCAAGTACCCTTACCCACAGAGCCATCTCCTCAGCCCATGAAGTTCTTTTTAATTAAGTAAAACATAATAATGCTCACTATGGCTAGTGCCTCCTGGACAGGTTTTGTGAGCTTTCTACCAACAGGACCCCTGACTTACCAGTTAAGTGACTGGCAGTCCAACTTGAGAGAAAACGATAAACTGAGGTTGGGAGTATCATGGGAAAGGGAATCTGTTTCCATTGCCAGCAATGCCTCAACCTTGAATAGCATCTTGAAGTGTAGTACAAGTTCATGATCTAACTAGAGTAGGGTGGGCTTAGTTTGTAAAAAGTTAAGAGGAGAAGGTCTAAGGTTGGAAACCTTTGATAAAACCTCCCACAAAGAGTATGTGTAGAATTAGTACTTGGATTTGAAGGAAAGGAGTCTTGCTACCTGTTTTCCTTGTCAAATGGCCATCTCTGCTCTATCATAGATGCTGTACGTGAGATCCGGAAATATGATGATGTGACAGAAAAGGTGAACCTCCAGAACAATCCAGGTGCCATGGAGCACTTCCACATGAAGCTTTTCCGTGCTCAGAGGAATCTTTATATTGCTGGCTTTTCCTTGCTGCTGTCCTTGTGAGTAGGGAGGGGTCAGGGATTTGTGGAGGAAGCCTTGGGCTAACCAAGAGTATAGAGCTGTGTAGTTTGGCCTTCTACTGTGGCTTTAATTCCTCATTGTGTGTCCTTTTTGTGTTTGATAAACCACACAATTGCCTCCTGACCTCCAGAGGCAGCATGGAGATTGGGAGGGGGTTGAACAAATTCCAGAAGACCTTATCCTTTTTTTTTTTGAGACAGAGTCTTACTATCACTGGCTGTCCTGGAACTCACTATGTAAACAAGGCTGGCCTTGAACTTATTAAGAACTCCCTGCCCCTGTCTCCCAAGTGATGGGATTAAAGTTGGGTGCTACCACACCTGGCAGAAAACCCTATCTTACCACATTTTGTGGTAGGTCAGATGTATTATTATGCTCTGTTTGCTTGTAGACTGAAGTAAGTGGCAAAGCTTTCCCTCTGGGAAAGGATCTTTGGAGCCCATCTCATAAGGGACTAACTGGTTTGGGGCCTTTTGTATATGGGGTACTGAATTGGGTACAGTGGGCAGAAATAGCATGAATGGGTTGAGACTGACCCTGTCCTCGGGGCCTTCCCTAGCGTAAATTTGTATCCAGATCATGTGATCTGTGGTGTCTTTAGTATTTTTGGTCACTTCTTCCGAGACTGAAAGCCTTGACCAAGGCTGCAAGGGTGACTAATTGGGTAAGATTAGATGAGTTGAAAATGCCTATTAGCGTCCGGAGCCCTGTTTTCTGCCTCTGGTTTTACTCATGGGCTTTAAGGGCCTAGCGGAGAAGTAGACAGACATGCTCAGGTTAGGGCAGGTGAAAAAGTATTAAAAGGATAATAGGCTGGGAATATAGCTCAGTAGTAAAGGATTTGCCTGATATGTGCAAGACCTTGAGTTTGATCCCTAGCATTGTTCAAACAGAATAAAATCATACCTAAAGTGTTGGTTGCTCTGTTGTTCAGGGCCAAGTGTCTTAATCCATTTGTTCTGTGGTAATAAGTGCAATTTTCACTGTTCTAGAGTCTGGGGCATCTGCAATCAATGCATGGAGAAGCTTAGTGTCTAGTGAGGGCTGCATTATGCTTCTGAAATGACACCTGGATGCTGCATTTTCATTCTCTGGAGGGGATGAACACTGTTCTCACGTGCTAACAGCATAAAAAGCCCAAGTTAGTTTCCTGTGGAGCTTTATGAGACACTAATCCGTTTATGAGGGCAGAGCCTTTAAGGCTTAATGATATCCCAATAGGCCCTACTCTACCTCTTAGTATCATTACAATGGAGATTAAGCTAAACATATGAATTTAGGGGGCCATTCAGTCAGTGCTACCATGTGAGTGTGTGGATTCTCATGCTAGATTTGAAGATAGTCATTCTCACCTGGCTTTAGGCCCAAAGACTCAAGATTTAGTGTTTAAGGGATTTTTACCCTCTTAATCACCTGGCATGTTGTGCTTTAGTAGGCAGTAGTATGACTGCCTGTCCAGATTTTAGCTTTCCAGAGAACAGCCAGTCAGATGATCTAGGATTTTTCTGGATCCAAGTTGAGGAGAGTAAAATATGGAGGCAAGTGAGTGTGTGTGTGCGTGTGTGCGCGTGCGTGTGTGCGCGTGCGCGTGTGTGTGTGTGTGTGTGTGTGTGTGTGTGTGTCTGTGTCTACTTATCTTTGTATCTCTTTAGTGTTTTAGTGTACTGAGTCATCACTGTATGTTTGTACAATCTAGGGCTCTACAAATGCAAAGCACATCATGCTCTGCTACTACCTTCACTTTCAGCTCTGAGACATTTTTAAGACTATATATATGTTTATGTGCATGTGAATGTTAAATATTTTTGTGGTACCAGGACTTGAACCCAGGGCCTCTTGCATACTAAGCACATATTCTACTATTGAACTATATCCTTTGCTTTACTTAAAATTTTTCTGATTAGATTTATTTTTATTTTATGTGTATAAATGTTTTGCCTGCATGCATATATGTGCACTACATGTGTGCCTGTTAGATCCTCTGGTATTGGTGTTATGGATGGTTGTGAAACACTATATAGGTGCTTGGAATTGTATCCATGTCCTCTGCAAGAGTAACAAGTACTCCTAACCTCTGAGCCATCTCTCCAGGCCCCTTTGCTTTAAGATTTGAGATGGGATATCATCAAATTGCCTGGACTGTTTTTCAGATTTACCATTCCCTTTCTTTAGCCTCCTGAGTAGCTGGGATTATTAAATATATGTCAGCCTGCTTGGCTTGAAGTAGTATGTTTGGTCATCTTCAAGCTTAATGTCTTCAAGTTTAGGAAAGTCAGGAAATGAGAATGCTGAGAGAAGTTGACACATAACCTAGATATATAGAGTTTTTTAAAAATGTGATGGGGATGGGGTTAGGAGGTGTAGCTCAGTGGCAGAGTGCCTAGTGTGTTCAAGGCCCTAGGTGACATCCATAATGTGCACACACACATATACACACATGCACAGAGTAAGGAGTGAAAACCTGCTGTTCTTCATGGGGGAAATGAGAAAAACTGCAGGAAAAGCAGGCTTTACATGGCTTTGTTAAGTAAGGAGATGGAGGACAGATTGAAACCCCCAGTATATAAGGCTCTACCAGAATGCCAAGCTTCTCCAAACAATTAACTTTGCTTAGACATGATGAAATTTTATTCAGAAACTATAAGATCAGCTAGAAATGGAATTGCTACTGATCCTTAAGGAACTCGATTGGGATAAATGTTGGAAGGCAACAAATATGCTTGCTTTCCAATTACCAAGTAGAGAGAGTAAATGCAGAAATGACTAGAATGGGAAGATTTAATTTAGACCTGAAGTCATGTTCCAGAGAGGTTTGTGTGCTTTTGAGAAAGGGAGTCTGAATTACTGGAGAGTTCTGTAAGTCTTATCCCTCCTTCCTATAGATCAAACAAAAAATTGTCAGTAGTATTTGCCAGGCTGAAATGTTGGGGGTGATTTGCTCCAAGACCACCACCAATGGAGCCAACTTCGGTTTGGATGGTAAAATTCACATTCAGCTGACCGGAATGGGCCATGAGTTCTCTGGCAGACTAAGAGGAGAAAGAGAAGCACATAGAAAAGGAAGAGGCGGGGCCAAGCAGTTGCACTCACTTAGATCAAGGAAGTAGACTCTCAGGTTTATTCCTTAATATTCATCCCCAAGTTTTATTTTCCAATAAACAATAAAATATCCTAATATTGAAAGTTCTCAGGGATCCAATGCTAAAGTGTGGGCAGGGTGCTGGCCTAACCAGTGTACTTAGGTGTAGTTCTAATTCACATGAGTTGCTACTATGCAGATCTGTGCCATTCAGATAGAGACCACATGAGACTTTCTGCCCACTCTTGGCCTATTCCATGCAGACAAGGCTGTGGTGAGCAAATATGGCAAGAAGTAGACACTAACAGAAATAGCAAGTAGATGAATAACCTTTCAGAATCCCAGCTGTCTAGATTGCTTCACTAATTGGGTTGGCTGGAGTGTGAGACTTGAATTTGTAATGGGAAGACATTTATAAATGGGTATATAAGTTCTGTCAAGGGCAAGGAAGACTGAGGTAAACCAGAACACAAACACTTGGGGAATAGGGCTTGTTGCAGCTTAGTTGAGTTAGTGGCAAAAATTCATAGGCAGGGAAGGAGCCTGTAGTTTAGTTCAGTGCTCAGCATCTAAAACAAAAAAACCATCTGGGGCTGGGCGGTGGTGATACACGCCTTTAATCCCAGCATCTAGGAGGCAGAGGCAGAGGCAGGCAGATCTCTGCATTCCAGGCCAGCCTGGTTTACGGAGCATGTTCTAGGACAGCCATGGCAGTTACACAGATAAACTCTGTCTCAAAAAACTAAAATAAAACAAAAAATGATCAACAGTTAAGAGCACTTGTTTTTACAGAGGACCCAGGAGGTTTGATTCCCAGCACCTATATCGTAGCTTCACACCCATCTATAACCAATTCCAGGGAATCTGACACCCCACCCTATCCCTACCCCTACCACTAAGACAGGGTCTCACTATGTAGCTCTGGCTGTCCTGGAACTCACATATAGACCAGACTGGCTTCAAACTCAAAGGGATCAAACCTACCTCTGCATCCCAAATGGTGGGATTAAAGTTATGCGCCACCACACCTGATTCTATTTATTTATTTGCCCATCTATTTATTTATTTGTTTGTTCATGTATATGTATGTATGTATTTATATGTGTATGGGTGTCTTATCTGCATGTGTGTTTCTGCAATATGTGCATACCTGGTTACAGACAGTTGTAAGCCACCATATGGGTGCTGAGAATTGAACTTTGGGCCTCTGGAAGAACAGGCAGTACTCTTAACCACTGAGCCAACCACTTAGCCATCCCTCCAGCCTGATGCCCTCTTCTGACCTCTGTGGGCACCAGTCATCCACATGGTACACATACATATAAACAGGCAAAACACTCATACATAAATAAAATAAACTTTAAATAATGAAAGGGAAAAGTACACAAAAGTAAAAAACTATATCTTTATGGGGCATGAATATAGCTTGCAATACAGGCCATTGCTCTGGGTGAGGTATTAGGAGGGGCTGAGAAGTTAATGTGAAGGACTACCATACTATAAACTTTATAAATACTGCACATGTAGGCTGCTTTTCTTTTAAATTTAACTTC
>LZPO01027426.1:282747-303839 GCA_001675575.1 Neotoma lepida | reverse complement strand
AGCAGGAGAATCTAGGTGTGAAAAGTTATCATGAGAAATGCTGGTGTCTGAACCAAGGCAGTAATAGGAGTGGGGAGGAGTGGTGTGAGAGGCACTGGCAGCTGGGGTATTCTACTCTGAGCATATTGAACGTGAGGACCTAGATGCTGGTTAGAAAGAGAGCTCTGGCTAGGTGCGGTGGCATACCACATGCCATTAATCCCAGCACTCGGGAGGCAAGAGGCAGAGGCAGGCGAATCTCTGTGAGTTCAAGGACAGCCTGGTGTACAAAGTGAGTTCCAGGACAGCCTGAGCTACAAAGAAAGACCCTGACTCTGTCTCTTATACACATCTAGATGTGTATAAGAGACAGAAGCTGGACTGGGCACAGACAGTCAGGACTGAGTGTATTCCAGAAAGAGGAAGAGGCTTGGGAGCTGCAAAGGAGAGGGAAGCTAGGAAGATGGAGTTCCAGTGGTGAGAGAGAGCCAAGTACACTCACTCATGGAGGATGGCATGGTTTCTGCTAGGCCAAAGTCAGAATACATGGGGATTAGCTTGCTTCTGCCACCTATTTACATAATACTTGTGCCACTTTCCTATCTCTTGGATTTCTTTTTCTGTGATATGTGCTATGCCTGAAAACCACTACTTTAACCCTGTCTCCAAACCCAGGAACTGAGGGTATACTGTCCTGTCTCATCCCATGTGTCTTTTGCAATTTTAATGGAAAACACACATAATCACATACTTACCATTGTCACCATCTTAAGTATAAAAACACTCAGTATTGTTAACAAACTTTCATATTCTTCTGTCGTAGCCTCTAGAACTCTTCTCTTCAAATCTGAAAAGTGTACCCATGACACAGCCTGTGGGTCCCTTCTCTAAGCCTTTCTTCCTCTATGCTTTGGACTACTACCAGAGCAGAGTCACCATTATCCTTTGTGTCCACTGGCAGGGGCCTCTCCTACAAAGTGTTCTACTGCTAGTCTTGCTCAATCTAGTTTGTCTACTGTGCCTTGGGCATAGAAACTTGACATAGATCCTTGATGCTGTGATCCCAGGAGTCTCTGCTTTATCCTCTGTCATAAGTCAGCCATGCGGATCTCCTTGGAAAGCCTTGAATGTTATGCCCCCCCCCCTTTTTTGAGCATAGCTGGCTTGACCCTCTATATCTTCCTTATTTTCATGACTGCTGGTACTTGAGGTTGAGAGGTCTGGGGCAGTGGAAACTCTGGGTCTACCTTGTTTCACCTGGAGTCTTGCCTGGGCATCTCCTGGTTGTGGTTCCTTGTCAGAGTAGCCACTTCACCTTTTCTTCCAATAGTTGAGGCACAGAGTGTCCCAAGGCCATTCGACACTCTAGGACTTTGCTAGACTGTAACAGCATGAAGTCAGCAGGTGGCACTGTGACACCAAGGCCCTACTTGGCATGGGGCTAAAGCATAGAAGAACTTGTGTATACAACTTATGTCTGCAGGGGTGGCTTCTCAGCTGAGGCTGTTCTGGGCCACATCATGGGACCTTTCAATTGGGACTTGCTCCTTCTCCTACTTCCTGTTCATGTTTTTCTCCTTCTGTTTGCTCACTGGGGCAGATAGGTGAAAAGTGCCTATAAGCCATGTCTCTCTACTTGATGTATTTGGCCTGTTTCTCTAGAGGCCAGAGAGAGATTCAGTTTCTCCTGCCTTCTCTTGTTTACTCAGCCTTTTATAAAAGCATGATAGCCACGTTTAGCCTCCAAGAATATTTTACCAGGAGCACCAAGTTGAGTTCAGGAATCAAAGACACATCTGTATTCCGTTAAGTTTTTGTTCTCTGGGCTTCATGTCTGTGCTTGGATTCAGTTAATCTGAACCCTGAACTGTTATCAATGGCTACCCTAGACATTTAGGAACTCTCTTTGGCTCTTTGATTTTCACCTATGCTTTTTAAAGTGAATAGGTATAAACAGTTAATCTGAGTAACAATCTTCAGAAGATAAAACAGCATGATAGATAATACAACAAGAGTAGAGGCTATGAAGTAGTCATTTCTGATTTCTGTAGGTTGATGTATTTTGGGATCAGAGGAAGGCAATTCTGAAGCTTGTCCCTGTTCACCATATGCCACACTCAGTTCTAGGGGCTTGGAAAATGCCATAGAGAACAATGGAGATAGTGCCTGAGAGGTGACTAGCAAATGGGATCTGGATGTGTAGCGCAGTGTGATAAAGAGCAGTAAAATGTTCCAGAAGGCTGGCAAACGCTGGGAAGGGCCTAATCTGTCTTGCCAAGGCCCTAAGGTTTGGGGTGGAGGCCAGAGCTTGGGTCTATCCCTAGCTTGAGGTAGTTAATTGAGTTTCCCATGTGGCTTCTCAGCTGCCACTTCGGCCATAAGCCCAGCTTGCTCACTGACACAGAGTCTGAGCCAGAACCTTCCTGCTGCTTTTATCTTCTCTGTTGTTAGATAGGGTGATGAGTGCTATATTAGCTTGTCCTCTCCTTCCTCCCTCAGTGCCAGGCTGCCAGGTAGACATGGGTTTAGCAAGAAAAAAAGAGCAGGCTTAGACCTGACAAGCAGCCTCAAACATGCCCTTTCCCCTGTCCCAGGAGTGAAATTAGGTCACCTGGAAAGCTTCTTTTTGTTGTACCTGGTCTGGGAGAGTAGAGATGTCATGTATAGGGCCAGCCTAAAGGTGTTTGTAGCCTGATAGGGCAACCAGATAACTGAATATCCTGAGAAAGTGGATACAAGTGGGGGCTGCTGTGGGAGCATCAGAGGGTGCCTCCCCAACAAGAAAGGCTTTCCTAAGGGAGGTGATGGTTGAACTGGCTAGGAAAGGATATGGTGGCTGATGTGCAGAACTAGGCATGTTTCAGGGACAGTGATGGCTTGGCATTACTCTCACACAGTGGCTCAACCAGAGAAACCAGTCAAATTTGTCAGCTCTGAGGTGGATGGGAACTCTGTGCAGATGCCAGTAGGAAGGAAGCACCAGACATTAGCAGTAGGATAACTAGAGGGTATCCTCTCCAGAGTTGACATAGAAAGCACTGGATAGGGACTTGGGGTGAGGAGCAAGGAGGACAGAGTCCAAGATAGCTTACATGCTTGGCACTACATCAGGGACACGCTTGGTAGCTCCCATCTGATGGAGTAAAGGAAGACCCATCTTGGCAGACTGTGTTTGGAGTATTTGTGATAACATCAGAAGCTGATGTTTAGTAGGTAGTTGAATTATGAGTCTGGTGGCAGATAAACCCTTTAGGGGATAAAATTAGCTGGAAGAAAATCTAGAGTACAGAGTAGACACCTGAGGAAGAGAATATTAGGTGGCAGACATCTTAAAAGTGATCTGTTAGTAGTAGCATATGTTACAGAGTGCATATCCTCTGAAAACTCAAGAGTGAAGGATGAGGCAGTTAGGGGGCAAGGCCAGGGGATAAGTGGGAAGGAGAGAAGATGGGCTTAAGTAGAAATGGCAAGAAAGTTGACGAGGAGTTGTAGGCAAGGCCATGAGATGCAACATACCAGGGAAAAATGACCCACAATCAGCCTTGGATGCATTAGAGGCATAGTTCCAACACAGGTGGTGTGAAAGAACTGTCAGTGTGTGTGTTGGGGGTGCAATTAAAGTGCAATTAGAGTGCCCTGGAAGGGAGGTGGGAAATGTCTATGACTGTTGGCCAGAGGAAGGAAAATCAGGACGTGGTTGGCAGTGTGGTTCTTATAATGGCTGAAAACCAAAGGCTAGAATTATGAGCAGACACTATCCAAGGTCTTATGCTTGGGTTTTATGGATGCTGGATTCTGTGGGTATCCTGGACTATCTAGGAAACCCTGGTTCCCAGTATCTGAGGAAGGCCTAGGATAGCACCGCAGATAGCTGTTGCACTGTAACTGTCGTTCCTGACAGCACTGCCTTTCTGGTTGTGGCAGTCCTCTAACACTGGGATAACAACTGTGAACACTTCCTAGCAGCCATTTGCCTGGCCAGGTGGGAGTGGCAATCCTTGGTTTTACTCACTGATTTTTTTGCTAGGACCCAGCAGTGTCCATGGGTTCTATCTGTACCACCAGATGACACACATTGTCCCCTCGCCCCTATTTCTAGCTATGGGGAGGTCCCTCTTAAACTTTACAGGGACCTGTTTGGGAACCAGGAAGCTTCTGTGCTAGCAGTTGGGACTAGTCACACTTGCCTTTCTTTCTGGCTTCTCTGTGACTTCTGACCACTGTGAGTCAGGCCCATGACTTCTTGCTGGCTGCTAGGGTGCTTGGTAGCTTCTTCTACTTTCAGGGTTTCAGCCCAGTGGGGGGCAGGCTGGTGGGCAGCTTGGGGCTGAGGCAGGGAAACCTGAGCTCTAGGCCACGAGGTCTGGGCCGCTAATTTTAGAGAGCACATGTCACTGGAAACTCTCCTTTCCTGCCAGGAATCAACAGCCTGGTTCTCACTGTGCCACCAGAGACCCCTGGGAGCTTCTCCCCAAAGCAAGACCTACAGAGCCCCTCTATTCTGTATATGCATTCCCAAAAAGGGTTCTGCTAGAGCCCTGCAGAGCCTGGGCTGAAGCTGAGAATAGAGTTTACCTGCTCTGTGCTTCTGGTTCTCTTGCCTGCCCAGGCTGTAGGTAGGGATGACAGAGTGCCAATGCATCATGGACCAGAGAGGCCAGTCCTGGAGCAGGCCACCAAGGCTGCTGCTACTCCTCTGAGCAAGCACTTTTGTTGAAGTGCCCTGGAATAGGTATCAGACATATTTTCTTCCTTTTTCCCCAGGCCTCTGCATGCACTTTGCCTGACTACAAGTGCTGTGGCTAGATTTTCCAGGACGTGGGAAAGTACTCCCCTTTCTTCGCTGCCTGAGCAGTGCCTTTCTCAAGGCTGTAGTAATTCCTTCTTTCCTCTGTCTAGTCTTACTGTTCAGGGACCAGTGCTTATCCCCACCTGCTACCTGTTTACCTTTCCAGCTGCTCGAGACAGGCAACAGACACCTGTGTCCTGATTCTTTCTCTGTCCTAAGTAGTGAAAGACAACCTCAGTTTGAATGCTATCATATAACAAGATACATTATGTCAGCTGGTTGTAAGATGAGTTTGGGAAGGGGATTTGGAAGACAAAGAGTTTTTTCTACTCATGTTGGGACCTGGAAGCTGAGAGAGTATGTTTCTCAATGCAGGATTTGGAGTCAAGTAGATGGGAGTTGGAATTAGCTAGCTATGTGAATTTTTGGCTCTTTATCTTAGACACATTGCTTCATCCTGCTGAGCCTCACTTTTCTGTCAAATGAGGGTAGCAGTAGTAACTACCTCATAAAGTAGCTATGAGGAATTTACTTGGCAAGTTGAAAGTGCCCAAATTTGTTTTTCTGACATTGTTCTCTTAGGGAGGCAAGCCTGGTCTTGCAGGGAGGAAAACAGTGCTGAGGCTTGTCTAGCACATCTAGGCCCTTACCTGGAAAATAATGGTGTTTCAAGACCTTTTGCTATATAGCTAGGCCATGCCTGGGTGTGCTTCTGTTTCCAGTCCCTCCCTGAGATACTTCCCAGAGCCCAGTGTAGCTGTTTGGGGGAGGTCACAGAGGACAGTTCCTGGGCCCTACTTTGTGTTGCCAGGTCTGGGCTGAAGGCAGGCTGGGCAGGTAGCAGCCAGGAAGAGTTCCTGCCAGGCCTTTTGCTCTCGTGCTTCTCACTTCTCCCTTCTTTTTGTAAACAATTGCAGCCTGCTTAGACGCCTGGTAACTCTCATCTCCCAGCAGGCCACACTGCTGGCCTCCAATGAAGCCTTTAAAAAGCAGGCAGAAAGTGCCAGTGAGGCGGCCAAGAAATACATGGAGGAGAATGACCAGCTAAAGAAGGTGAGTTAAGTCGGCCTTCACAACCTGAGTGGGATGCCCAGACCCACAGTGCTAGAACCACATTTCTAAGGGTCCACAGTGGTCAATATTAGGCTGGGACCTGTGTGAGAGTGCTGTTGCCTGATGAAGTTTTTAGTGGGGAGGATGTGCCTGTTGGAAGGATCTGGGGTGAGTCTGGTGCCTTCTGTTAGCTCATGGGGACACAGTAGAGGAAGAGGGTATTGCCACTATTGTATCCATATGCTGGTTCCAGTTGCAGTCTTCTCTGGTAAGAAATCTTCTGGGAGCAGGGATCTATGCTGGGACTCTCAGCCTATTATTCTTCAAAAGTTAGCTGTCAGCTGCAACTCTTCAGGAACATGGGGCTGATGGACCCCTTGGTACTAGGGAAGAAGCAGAGACCAGTTTGTTGGCCTGTCAGAGGAAATGAAGCGTAAGCCAAGCTAGGAAGGATAGTGATGGTTTGGGGTGCAGCTGGGTAGGAACAAATTTTGGGGTCATTGGCTGCAGTGAGCTGCAAGAGCCAGGGAAGAGAAGGAATAGGAGTGGTTAGGTTATCTAGGCAGAGAGTTCCAGGTGACAGAAAGTTGAGTCTCTGATAAGATGAGTAAACTCCAAAGAGCCATTGAGCTTTATGTGTGGGAAGATAGGTCTAGGGGTTAGGGTGGGCAGAATGTGTAGCCTGTGAGCTTGCAGCAGATGCCCCTCCTGGCCATTCTCCTTTCCTCAGCAGCTAGCCATACCCTGGTCTGTGCCTGGGAGCTTGAAGTGGCCAGTTCTGTCTTGACATTTCCAAAAGGGCAAGTAGTTGCTGTAGGTAGCCTGAGAAATTACAGTTCCATGGAGTGCACTGGTCTGGAGATTCTTCACCTTCACTTTCCCTAGGGAGCTGCTGAGGACGGAGGCAAGTTGGATGTTGGGAGTGCTGAGGTGAAGTTAGAGGAGAACAGGAGCCTGAAGAATGACCTGAAGAAGCTCAAGGATGAGCTGGCCAACACCAAGAAAAGTGAGGATTGCCCTCCTGTTACATCCAGACGTTCCACTGCATACTGCTGCCCCCTTGTATCAAGTATTTTTTTTAAAGATTTATTTATTATGTATACAGAAGAGGGCGCCAGATCTCATTACAGATGGTTGTGAACCACCATGTGGTTGCTGGGAATTGAACTCAGGACCTCTGGAAGAACAGTCAGCTCTTAACCTCTGAGCCACCTCTCCAGCCCTTTTTTTTTTTTTTAAGATTTTTGTATCAAGTATTAATAGTACAGTTTATGTGCAAACTCAAAGTTGGGTGGAAACAAACATAGCATTCTGTACCTTCATACACAAATGTGACTGAGTGAGTTCACTGCTAGAACATTTCATTGGTTTGAGTAGGCTTTGGAGAAGCCCTAGCAGCTGCTGTGCATGCTTTAGTAGTGCCTACTAGGGCTTTCTTGTGAAGACAGGCAGGCAGGGGGAGCCCCAAGATGGTTGGGAGCTGAAAACAAAAGGAAGAAGAATTTGTGTGGTCTATCCTCCCTTTCTCCCTTCTCTTTTCCTTCTCCTAGATTAACTCCAGACTCATTCAGCACTGTAGGTGTTGGCCACTGATACTCTGTAAGGTATCACTGTCACTAGGAGTCTTAATGCTGGGATTTTACTCATTGCTTCTCACTGCCAGCCATTCAAAAGGTCACCCCTTCTGAGAACCACTAACATTTCTCCATTGAAGGGACTAATAGAGGTGGTGCTCTGACTTTTTGTTCCATCTAGCTGTTGGGTCATCCCTTCCTTTCACCTCTCTAGTGGCAGAGACATAAAGGCAGAGATAATGACAAACACTGGAACCTGTCTGTACATCCTCTTTTGAGACAGGTTCAGACAAGTTTCTCATGTTTTAAGTTCAGACCAGTTTCCCATGTTTTAAGTAGGTAGGTTTTTTTTTTCTTTGCATAATCCCAGTTTTCTAATCTCTTCCTGTATTCATTTGTATTGTTGCCAGAACTAGAGAAAGCTGAAAATGAGGCTCTGGCTATGCAGAAGCAGTCCGAGGGCCTTACCAAGGAATATGACCGCCTGCTGGAAGAGCATGCCAAGCTGCAGGTCAGTGTTTCCCTATCTATAGGTGCAGGTTAGAGTTAGGGTCAGGGTCCTGCAGCACAGTTCCTAGGGGTGCAGGGAAGCGTGCTGTCTCTCTTGCAGTAGGTCTTGGTGTCCTACTGGTATTGCTCTCATGTCCTCTCTTGCTGCTTCCTTTATTGCTAAGTGTGGACTTGGAGCAGACTCAGCTGCTAGAACCCTTCATGCAGGAGGTATGGCATACATCTAGCATACTAGATGCTGGGCTGGAACATGCTAAGGGCAGCCCATGTCAATAGGTTGGCTCTCTCTGCTTTGAGCCCTTACTGCCTTAAATCCAGTGTCCAGCCCCTAAAGAGTTGGGGTACTTAACATACTAGGTCATTCCTAGCTGTGGTAGGGGTTTTATCAGGAGCATACATGGGAAAGCTGGGTGCGTTGGCCACACCTGAAATGCTAGTACTTGAGGAAGCTGAGGCTGGAGAATTGAGAAGATTCCAGGTCAGCCTAGACTACATATTGAGACCCTGCCTCAAAAAACAAAACCCCTCAATAAGTAGGGGTCTTCTTCTGTCTACCTCTCCTGTGAGATGGGAGGGAGGGTATTGTTTAGCAAAGTCCGAAGCAAGTGAGGAGAAAGCTTTAAACGACACCTCACCTGGTAGGTGCTGGTTGTTGATCTGAGTTTTCAGGCTAGCCTCACAACTCCAGGTATAGCTGGAAGCTCAGGTAGTCAGGAAGGTGAGTGGAAGGAGCCAAGTAAATATCCCTAGATTTGTTTGGTTTACATCAGGTACTGGGTCAGAGGAAGGGCCCAGCCCCACAGGGAGTGCCTGGGCCCTCAGAATGAATATACCAGGCTATCTGAACAGGCCTTGGGGGTTGGGGTCTATGTGTCCATGCACATGTCCACACGTGTATGGACACTAGAGGATAACCTTGGTATATCACTTCTCAAGAGCTATCCATCTTATTTTTATGAGACAGGATCTCTTATTGGCCTGGAACTTATGAAGTAGACTAAGCTGACTAGCTATAGAACTCTTCCTGATCTGTCTCCCCAGCTCTGGGATAACAAGTATGCTCTACTATACCTGTCTTTTTATGTATTTTGGGGATTGAACCCAGGTCATCATGCTTTTATGGCAGATATTATCTCTGGACCCCTAAGGATTTGGGTTTTAAGAACACCAATGGAAAGTACACAATGGTGGAAAGACCCTAAATTGGGACTTAAAGGCTGGTGGTCTGCTGTGTGCTCTAGAGGAGGTCTTGGTTCTGCTCTCACTGCACTGCAGTAAAAGAGAACTATAGTTCTCGACTCCAGCTGCAACTGCACCTCAATGGGGCTCAGCTCACTAAGGTCCTGCCAGTCCTCTCCTGGCATTAGGTCCAGGGTCTTCCCTAGTAGATGGATAGGCTGACATACCCACCCTGGCAAGCTTTTGGGTACTGTTGAGGGTAGGGTACCTTGCTTTTCTGGATACTTGTTATTAACAGGAGAGAGGAACCATGTGCTTAGGGGCATAGTACTAAAGGCCCAAGGGGTGGGGGTGGGCCCTGCTAACTTACTTCTTTGGGGTTTCTTTCCTTTTCCAGGCCTCAGTACGTGGTTCCTCTGACAAGAAGGAGGAATAAAGGCTTGTTTCTCCCCCTGCCTGCGGTTGGCTTCCACCTGACCCATGCTCACTGATTCCTGGGAGCTTATCCTTTCCCTCTGGTACTTGAGTTTATTCCCTTCTACTTCCCCAATTTTCTTTTACAGCTTATAGATCATCATTTTGACCCCTTTACACATACTGCCATCATACCAAAAGGGACCTGATTGTTGCTCATTTGGAGTGCCTGGCCAGGGCACTTTTCACTCCTAGAAGTGTAGAAGGGCATTTGTGACCTGGTCTGCAGTTGAGCCCCATTTATTTTGTTGTGTGTCCGAAAGGAGGCTGTGAGGCAGGTCATTTGTGTTACCCTGGGGGCAATAAAGGTTGTTATGTTATAAGGTGTTTGTGTCTGAGGCTCTGGGGATGGTTCTGCTTCTCCTCTCTCAAAGCTGAAGTGTCCAGAAAGGTTGCAGAGGCTCAGTGTGGTACTCCTCCTTTCCTTGAACTTGTTCTTAGCCCCTGAAGAGCAGGCTCACACTTGCTCTCAAAGCTCCTGTTTTCTCTGCCCCTGCCCTTCCCCCTCTTGCTCTCCTTCAGCCAGGACAACTCCACTTTATGGCTCTTGGGGAGTGTCTGTCTTGTCAGTCTCCCTGGGAGTTGGCAACTGTCTGGGAAGCCCGGTAAACCAGCAGGACTTCCTGGTGCCTTCTCTGGGTTCCTATTCATCACATTCAGGACAGATAGAATGTGGCAGAGCGCCACCAGTCACTCCCTGCCCAACCCCCTCCTGAAGGTTTACAGCATGACCTCTGACTAATGCTGACTGGGAGAGGAGACTGTCCTTGGCAGTGACCTAGAGCTAGCTAGGGCAGATAGATCTAGGCAGTGGAGAGGGGCTGCAAGGAAACCAAGAAGAGACTGCACAGTGCTTAGGTCTCTCTTGGGTCCACCAGCTATGAAGACTTGATGAGGTGGTGTCCTGCCTCTCTGCACTGGCTTGCTTTGCTGACAGGTCTGTGCCCTCACTGCTTACTTCCTTAGAACAAGATCAGCCTGCAGCTAAGCTGCCCTCCAGCAGAGCACAAGAAAGGGCTTGTCCCTGATCAGGTGCTTGTCACCCTGTTTCCCTGCTTCCATCAGCCTTCCTGCTCAGGGTGTGTGCTATGTCTGCTGTCTGTGAAGACTGGGTAGAGGGATTGTGGGAGTAGGTTAGAAGTGTCTCTTGGAATTGGAGTGACTCCTGAAGATGTTGATATTGACTAGATGGTTGACAGATAACTATATTCCTACTCCTGTCTGACCTGTCTGGGATTAGGCCAAGCAGCTGCCTTCTCAAGCATCCTGTCACTCTTCCCCACCCTCAAAGCATGGTTGCCCTGTGAAGAGTCCACCCCTTTCCCAGCAGTCTAGAGGTGGTGCCCATGGGGGCAGGGGCATTCAGGTAACACCCTCTAGTTGCTATGCCAAGGCACAGGACTATGCTTTTCCAGGAAGTGTTCTGGACTACTTTGGGCCTCCCTGAACTTGCTTGTCTGTGCTTTGGAAGGCTAAAGTCCAGATCACCTCTCCTGCTTTTCCACTGTGATCCTGGCCACTACCCTCTCTGGTCCAGCTTCTGGGGAATCCTGTCTGATGGCTCACCACTCCATTTTCTCACTCTGCTTGGACTTTTTGGTCTCAGTTTCCCAAGCCCTTGTATAGAAGCAGATTTCCTGAGTAAATAGGCCCCATCTATTGTTGTAGCACCCAGTGAAGTTGCCTTTCTGTGATGTCACCATTTTCTATATCTGGTGTTGAGACAATTAGCTGGGAAGGCCTTTAGCGTGAAGGGGAGTTGAGTGTAAACCAGAGCTCTCATCCAGAATAGATACCTGGTAGAGAGAGCCTAAAGCTGTGAGCTCCTCATGGGCGGAGTTAGTTGAGAGAAAGAGTGGTATGAGGACCTGGGGAGAATTCTAGTGGACTTTAGGAAGATCTTTTGCAGCTGAAGATAAGCTGAAGACTTAGGGATGGATGAGAGCAAGCAGATTGGGAGTAGCACTCTGGGCAAGAGCAGGAGTCTATAAAGGAATAAAGACAGAAACTGAAGAAGAGTGCTGAGAAGCGGGCAGGGAGGCTATAGCCCATCCCAGGTGATGACTGCTTCCTGCTCTGCATGAAATAGAACTGCTTTGCACAGAACAACTAGGTAGGGCTGTCTGGTCACCATCCCTCCCGTGGTGCTACATACTCATCAGAGGCTGACCTCTGTGCACTACGTCCCACCCTTCCAAGACCTGCCTTATATCACTTTTTTATACTATAGTAAAACATAAATTTATATACTTGTAACACATAAAACATTTTCACCATTTTCAAGTGCATAGTTTGATGGCATAAAGCACTTGCACATGTAGAACTTGACATCACCTGTATGTCTGCCGCACGCACAATTAAATGCTCATCTCCCCATATTGTAGCTGTCCCCATTAAACCATGTTCCCTTAATCCCAGCTTCTGGTACTCATCATTCTACTCCGTCTCTGTGGATTTGACTGCTCTAGGAGTTTCTTGTGAGTAGAATCATACAATGTTCTTTTGGAAGTGGCTCATTTCACTGATCGTGTCCTTCAGGACCATCCATGCAGCATATATATCTCAATTGCCTCTTTCAGCCTAAATAATACTGTATTCTTTGGATATGCCATACTTTTAATTTATTCATGTATATTTGAGTCCCTCCCTTCCTCCATTGGGCAATGAGCCTAGGGTCTTGCACATGCTAGGCAAGTGTTCTACTTCTGAGCTGTATCTCCTGCTCTTTATTATGTTTTGAGACAATCTTGATAGGTTGCCCAGGATGACTTTATAAACTTGCCCTGTAGGCCAGGAAGACTTTGAATTTATGATTCCCCTGCCTTAGCTCCCCAAATAGCTGGGATTGCCAGGCTCAGCTAACTCCACCACCACCCTACCCCACCCCATACCTTTTGGGAACCTGGGAATTAAATCCAGGCCCTTGTATATGCTAGGTAGGTGCTCTGTCATTGATCATATCCTCAGCTACTAGGCTGGCCTTGAACTCACTCTGCAGCACAAGCAATCTTGAACTTTTGGTCCTCCTGCTTTAGCCTCCTGAGTAGCTGGTTTGACAGGTATGCTACCTGGCCCAGCTGACTTTTTATTCCAATTTTTTAAATGAGGTTTTTGAATGTGGCCAAAGACCACTCTTGTCTAGGTCTCCATGATCTCTGCTACACAGTGAACTATAGCACCATCTTTGACCCTTGAAGGCCAGCCAGGGCCCAGGATAGTGTACTTTGCTGAGTCTCCCTTAGTACCCATTTATGCTCTACCCCCAGCCATTCCAGATTCAGTACTCTTCTGTATATGGTGAGAACTTCAGAAGTTTTAGCTCCAGGCCAGACTTTCTAGAACTGCAAACTCCTGTGTTCATTTGGCAACCAGAGATCTCCACTTGGATGACATTTCCCAGATGACATGCTCAAAGCCAACTCCCAATTGTCCTCATCACAGGACCTGGCAGCACCATTCTTCCTGTGGCACAAGCCAAATATCTGGTGTTTGTCTTGACTCCTCAATCCTGCATCATGTTGTCATCCACAGCCCTCCTGGCCCTGCTAGCAAAGTAGACCCCAATCCAAAGAACCTCCCCTACCCAACTCCAGTGCCACAAACCAGGTCCACATGGTGGTACCTAGTCCGTGGATCATTGCCTCAGCTTACCTCTTACTGTCTGTGCCCTCTACTTTGCGATCTTGGAAGGCTACTTGCTCAGGAACACACTTCCATTGATCCACCTGCCTCAATATCTTAAGTACAGACAGAACTTACAGCCACAAGCTACCATGCCTGGTTCAGTAAAATTCTTAAGAGTAACTCATGGCTGCAACCTACCCTCTCTGCTACATTTGGTCCTATTGAACTTACTGTCACGCCATGCTCTTCACTCTAGGGGACTGAGGCTTTATGCGTGCATTCCTTCCCTGCTCTATTTCTGGTTTCTGACATGGTGCTAGGTGTAGAATCCCTCAGAATGGGCATTACTTAATACAGAAGTGGAAGGTCCCCACACCTGTATCTCTACCTCATCCCTCTTCCAGAGAAGCAGAAGCAGGAGCCAATTTTGGAAAATGAAGTGTTTTTATTGCTATGTTTGCAGTGGCTTTTTTAGCACAGTAATAACGTCCCCAAAGGCCTGCACCCTTACCCAGCCCCACCTCCCTGGCTTAGTCTAGCCCTGTGTGAAGGAAGCCTTTACTAGGGGCTACTTGGCTATTTCAGGCTTGACAGGACACAGATGTGAGTTTAAGCTGCTACATGGAAGACTTGAGATGTCAAAAGTATATCAGCCTTTAGCTTAGAGGTGGGAGCTGTGCTCAGGATCCCTTCCCTGGCTGTGTCCATGGGCGATCCCTGCAATCATGCCCAGCCCAGGGAACAGGGTATGGGCAAGCCTGAGCATGCCAGGTAAGCAGACCCAGATCCCTGGGACAATGCTATAGCCTTCTACCCCACAGACTTAGGGGCAAAGGGATAGCGTGGGGATGCCCTTGAGGCCCCCACTTTTCCACTCCAGTCTCAGGCTGGAGACCACATGAAACATCCACACAATAGACTCACATACTCAACAGCCTGAAGCTTTTGTTTTGCCTATGAAAATTAAGTCTATAAATTCACACTCCTTGGCTAGGGTCAGAGAAGAAAGGTGGGGATGTGAAGGAAAGGAGTGGTAAGGTGGGGATGGTTGGGGCTTTTTAGAAATATACAAGCAGAAGTCTCACTCTCAGTTTTTTTTTTCTTATAAAATGTGCAAAATACAAGCCTCCTTTGCCCAGAGGCTCTGTTTACTTCTGGTATTCACCTTCACTAAGAGATAAGAGATCTACACATCTTCTATACACACACACACTCGTGCACACAGACACACATTCAGACCCAAGGTCATAAAATTAATATTGGTGGCAATTGGCGCAAGAACACAAGGTTCCATTGCTGACTGGCTCTCTAGCTTCTAGAATGGGTGGGAAGGGGGGTCTAATCCAGCTGAAACATTTGCCTTGGTTCCACTGTCCCTTTCTTGCCTACCTTCCTGTCTTATCTTATTCTTTCCCTCCTCTCCTGTTCCCCAAGCTGCCACTGTTGTTTCTAGGGTGAAGGTGTGTTACAGAGCAGATCTTGGGAGGCAGGCAGGTGGGGCTGGCAAGGCTAGGAGATGGGTCCTGGGGACTGGGAGGAAGGACAGGAGGTGGGGCCTGGAAGCAACGCAAGTACCAGCGTGGCTGGGGGCTGGGGAGGAGAGGCATCTATTTTTGGTGGGTTGTGATATTTTTGGCGTTTTATTAAAAATGGAAAAAGTTATTTTTGTTAGCACTCATGGTGCTTCCTCCCCTACCTCCCTAGGCAGACCCCCAAACTGTCAAGGAAAGGCAAGCCCCCTGGAGGGATGGGTAGAGGCTAAAGCAGGGGCTGCTATGGCTACCAAAGGATGAGCTGGTGATATGAGCTGGGGGTGCCTATCACATGACACTTTCCACCACGACGACCTTGCTGCTCTCGGACACTGGAGTCAGGGTGGTCAGGCCCCTGACATCTGCATCCTGAGCTCTGTATTCCAAGTGGTGGAGGCCCCAGATAGGCTGGGTCAGGTGCTGCCAGCGCTGTGGGAGAGGAGGGCATGTTGAACCTCCCATGAGTCACTTGTTCCACCCCATGGCAACAGTTTTTGCCTCTCTAGCTCCTACTGCCTACNCCCAAGGCAGGTCTGTTTCTCTTAGGGCACCCTTCCAGGCTATGATCCCTACAATGGGAAGCAGGGTTAAGTGGACCTTGTGTGGAAAGTGAGCGGTAAGCCTTGCTTCCCCGGTGCCACGTGAAACCATGATGAATGAGTTAGCTTTCCTTCCATTTACCTGTAGTCTAAACTGGCTGTGCTTCTGGATGGTGGTTTGTCCCTCCCAAGGAAGAGTGGGGTGAGGACCTTACCTCTGCCATGGTTCCTTTTGCCCTGAGGAGACAGCCCAGGAGGTGGAGAGGCACACACAGCATGGAAGAGAGTGCAAAGGCCCAGCCCATGGCTTCGCCCCACCATGGGTACACGTAGGTATTGTTGTAGACCAGCGGCTCGTAGTATACAACGTTGAAGATGAAGATGCCCTGTGGATACCGATGTCTTCAGTCATTGGGGCCCCATTACACTGCCCCAATTGCCTAGCTTCCCCAGTCTTACCATGCAGACCAATGGGGTGAAGAAGGACCAGCACCATTTCATCCAAGGGCAAGGTCGGTACCCAATCATACAGGCAATGTCATCCATGAAGCGGTCAGCTCCTGGAACAGGGTGAGGTGGATGAGAAGCATAGAGCTGAAGACCATCTACCTCCATTCCACCTTATAATTTCTAGCCCAGCCCTTCATCCTGACCTACCGTAAACCCAAGCCACCACCACACACTCCCAAAAGGCTTGCCAAAGCAGGGTAGTGCCACTAGCCGAGTAGTAGTCAAACAGCTGGAAGACGTACATCCCGCCCTGAAGAACAGAGCCAGGTCAGGAAAGATGATAGCCCATGGCTAGAGACTGACAGTAGCCCACCTTACCCCCACTCACATCAGTCACCATGGAGAGATCGATGACAAAGCAGAGGACACAGCAGAGGGCCACGGAGATCTCCCTTTGGAAACGGAAGTAGTAGGAGGCCGGGAGGAGATCCAGGAGCCCGGTGATGAAGCCCTCCACACCTACAAACTGTGACCAGGGCAGCTCAGGCCCAGGTCCCCCATGTCCCCGTGCATCTCTTGCCCAATGTGCCAAGCCCCCTGACCACCAGCCCCTACCCCATTCTTGCCCTAGAGCTCCTGCAAACCTGGCTGTCCAGACCGAGCAGCAGCAGCATGAAGAAGAACAAGGCAGCCCAGAGTGGGGCCACAGGCATCAGTGTGACAGCCCGTGGGTAGGCAATGAAGGCTAGGCCAGGCCCTGAGTGCAAAGATGCAGGGTGAGACTGGTCCTCAGCACCATCCTGAGTACCCTGATGCTCAAGGTCACGCCCATCCCTCAGATAATAAAATAATAAAAACTTGGGAGCTATTTGTGCTTCAGCATGGCTAGGACCATTGAGGTCCTACAGGAATCTCACACCAGGGGTCTGGAGGCTGTGGTCCTTGGCAGCCTCACCCTGTATTAGCAGGGCTCCTGACTCACACTACTCTCCCTGGGCTCTAAGAGCCATGGCAGTTGCTGGTTGCCCTAGGGTGACACAGCAGGGGCTGAAGGAGCACCTCCTTTTCTATCTCCAGCACTCAACAACTATGAAGACACGCCTTGCAGCCCTAGGGGTGGGTGGCAGGGGGCCCCCCCTGGCTCCAGAGAACAGCCTTGTTTCAGCTGCTTACGCTAGCTGAACTTGTCTGTCATGTTTCAGAATGTTTTTGTGCATGCTCTACATTAGGGTAGCTCTGGAGGTGGGCTGAGGTCTGGCAGCTCACCTGATTCTGCCACCTTGGAGATGTGCACACCCTGCTCTGTGGCCATAAAGCCCAGGATGGAGAAGACCACAAAACCAGCAAAGAAGCTGGTCCCACTGTTGATGAGTGCCAGGATGATGGCGTCCCTGGGGGTGGAGGGGCAGAATGTTCTGGTTTAAGCAGCTCCACTGCTCCAGGGCAGGGCAAGGCAGGGCAGGCAGGGCAGAGGCGGGTGCCTACTTGTAGCAGTTGTTGTTGAAGCGATTGTAGCTGCCTAGGGCTGTGAGGGCCCCCAGGCCAATGGCGTAAGAGAAGAAAATCTGGGTCCCAGCATCTATCCATACCTGGAAGGGATGGGCAGAGAGCAGAGTCATAAGGGACCCTGCTCAACAGGTTGTGTCCCCCAATCCTTTTGCCACAAACCACCTTTCCTCACCTGAGGGGACCCCAGCTTTGACCAGTCAGGCTTGAGATAGTAGATGATACCATCCAGGGCTCCGGGCAGCAGCACCCCTCGTACCAGAAGCACAACGAGGACCACATAGGGGAATGTAGCAGTGAAGTACACGATCTAGGGGGCCAGGGTACTCAGGTTCTGAACCCCTGTTCCCCGTTAAGAGGCTTCTTGCCTAAGCTTGGTGGCTAGCTCCCAATGCTACTGTGAGCTGACCACATGGGCCACAGTCTCCCCAAATTGCAGTCATGCTCAGAATTTGGTTGTGGAAAGCCAGTAGCATTCATTCTATTCCAAATGACCAACTACCCCCAGGGAAGCTAGAGGCCAGGTTGGGGCCCAGGCAGCCTCATAGCAGGCACTAGTCAGCTGTAGGAGGAGAGAGACAGAACCATGGCATTCCAAGGTGAGGGTCCCTAGGTACATCTAATGTATAAAGAGGGAAATCAGTCCATGGGGAGTAAGACAATGTGAACTCTTCTGAGGGGCAGCTTCTGGATATATCCATGTGGAGGCATGCCTATATGAGGGCGGGAAGGTTTGGAGAGTATGGGCAAGGAGAATCTGTCGCAAAGTTACATGGGATTATAATAAGCACATATCCCTGAGAGCCCCATGGTCCCAAACTCCAGGTCATCCTTGATAGGCTGGTGGGGTCCTTGGCAGCTAGGGATTCTAGCTGGGCAAGAGGACAGGGTTGGTTTTACAGGAGGGGAGGAGGGAGAGGGAGGGAAGGAGACACTCAGCACTTGAGGACCCTGTTGTGAATGAATCTTAATGCACTGCAGTCTGGCCCTCTAGGCACCTGACCACATCCCATGGCTTGGCAGTTTTAATATGTTGGTTCATCTATATCTGTAACCTAAGAGAGAACCTCTGAAGGAGGAAAATACAAAGTCTTTCTGAGGGGCCTGAGGATCACAGAGGTGAGGAGAACCCCAAAGATCAAGTCCACCCAAAGTGAAAAAATCAATTTAGACATCTAGGGATGAGTAGGGAGAAACAGAGAGGCAGTGAGAGAGGAAGGAAATGGAAAGGGAAAGGGCCAAGATGGAGTGGTGGACACAGGGAAGGGTAGCTACTGCCTGGACCTTTCACCCTCAGGGCTGAAGGCTACTATCTCTGGATGTGAGATTGGAAAAGAATGCCCATCAACAGAGTGAGAATAAAAGGTATGAATGTAAGGACCTGCCTACTCTGTAGGCTTGAGCCTCAGTCCAGTCACCTCCTGTTGTATTTGTGTCCCTTGAAGACATGCACACCTCCCAGGCAATGCTGCCCCCACCCTGCCTGCCTCCATCTATACCTTTCCTGTTGACTTGACCCCCTTCCACACACAGAAGTAGACCAGCACCCAGCAGGCCAGCAGGCATAGGGTCACCTCCCAGTTGAGGGCCCCTGGCACCTCCAGCCCCGCAGAGAGCCTCAAGACTTTGTTCCTAGAGTAGAAAAAAAAAGGGGGGCACCTGAGGGTCATGTCAACAGAGGGCACAGTGACTGGGATTTGCTTTGGAGTTGATGGGTCCTTCCTCACCACAGCCCTGGTCCAGGACCCGCCATCAGATGTCTGGAGGACTACCCCAGGTCATCATCCTCACCCCAACCTTCTGCAAATATGCAATCTTAGCTCCTTAACCAGGTCAACATGATAAGACAATGGCAAATGTCATGTTACTGTAGGAGCAATGTCTATTCAAGCCCCAGGACTGGCCTAGGCACTCCTGGAGGATAGGGACAGACAAAGCCCAGGAGTGGTGGTTTTGCATCCCTGGACATGTGCCCCCGGGGCTTGACCACATGGAGAGCCCAAGGGATGAGATAGGATAGGCTTGGCCCAGAGGCACCAGACTCACTCCCAGAACTCGATGACAGGGGACCGACGGTCAGCAAGCTGGTCACATGTGAGGTTGGCCAGGCTGGCATTGGCACAGTCTTCATGGCGAAAGATCTCCACACAGTCAGGAGTGTTCCAGGTGTGGCCACATGTGGCCCAGGGCAAAGTGGTAGTGAATGACTTGACCAGGTAATAGAAGCCCCAGGCCAGCACCATGATGTAGTAGGTGTTGCAGTAGAAGACAATCACCATGGAGGCATAGCCCAAGCCTGAGGATGAGTGAGAAGCCTCCTTTCCTTCTGGGCTCCTTTGTGGCCATTTTTCTACCACCCCCATTATCTCCCCTTCCAGAGCTGGCACTGATTCCTGCTGAGTTCCTGACAGCTTGCTCGTTGTATGTCTCCTCTCCCTGTATTCTCTACTTCCCTTTATCCTGCCAGAGGCTTCTCCAAGCTTTTTGAGCAACTGTATGTGTTCCAACACTAGGCTACCTCTCTTGTCTGTCTGTCTCCCAGTAACATTTGCCCTGTTCCTCTACTATCTATGCTTCAGCTCCTCTATCTAGCCTAGAGCTAGACAGCCCTCCTTCCTACCTTATGTGGCTACTATATTCTGCTGATTGTCCAACTTCAAATGCTGCCCCCTTCCCAGGTCCCACTGCCACCCTGCAGTTACAGAAGGGAAGCCTCCACCCATGTTACTCATTACACATCAGCTGGGAGAGCTTTCTAGTAATCTAAAGTATGGGAAATATTCACCCCTTCAATGGGCAACCTTGGCAAATTGCTTCACCCCTGTGTGTCCAGCTTCTTCAAGGACAATAGTAGAACCTCTGTAGTGAGTCAAGTGTGTCCAACAGGTCCTGTCCCTAAGCCTAGCTGTTTCTGCTCCATCCTTTCCCTTTTAACCAAGCTTGCTACTCCACCCTAGTTCTTGACTCTTCAAGTTAACTGTGTGATCTTTATGTCCTGTAGATTCTTCCTAAGCCCGGAAGGGTATTACCTAGCCCCCAAGTCTAGTGCTCAGGGGAAGATAAGATTTCTTCAAGTGGGTCACAGTCATATTCTGTTCCCCTGCCCTCATCCCAGTAGTTGGAAAGAGGAGAACTGAGAACTGGCTCAGGGTGGTTCACCTTTGAATAGGGGGCAGATGTTCCAGACATTGATGCTGCCGGCCTTCATGAATTGGCCCAGTGAGATTTCCAGGAAGAAAATGGGGATTCCTCCAACCAGGGCGATCAGGACGTAGGGAATAAGGAACACACCTATGGAGGAAGCATGGAGTGGACTCAGGATGCCTCCCAGTGACCCCCTGCAGCAGGAGGGGACTTAACCCAAACCCCTCAGCCAAGCTGTCCAGGCCTCACAGACCAGCCTGGCCTCCAGAAGTCCTAGAAGGTCCAGGCAGAGCCCCAGCTTCAGGCTGCACCCCAGTCCCATGACTTCCCACTGAGTGAATCAGTGCAGGAGTGGCCACTGACTCAGACGCTCAAGGTGAACAATCCCAGGAGATGAGCTCTAGGTTTGAGAGAAGGCACAACAGCAGTGCCTAGCCAGTATTAATTCCCTGTACCATGGGGCCCTTGGCCTGTGGACACCTAGGGTGACCTAACAGGCATCAAAAACACACAGGCTTATGCATGCAGGCCATCTTTTGTGCCACAGTTCTTTTTGGCAGGCAGCAGAACAGGAACGAATGGCTAGGGTATATGCATGCGTGCCAAGCTGGGTGCTCAGGCTTGGGGGCTTCTCCAAAGGCAGTGAGCCCAACTACCCTGTACTTTTGCACTCATGAGGGTCACAGGAGGAAGCTGGGTGGGTGGCTTATGGGGGGGTATCAGTGTAGGACAAAGGTAG